>BHFT01008247.1:0-26631 GCA_004320025.1 Laticauda laticaudata
GTTGGCAACGTGACCAGATTTGTTTTTCCACCAAAGTGATTTCTTTTTGGATTGAAGCTTCCTTATTGTTATGGGTAGTTTGTTTTTTCTGGTTTTGGGAATTGTTATTGGTACGTATAGTTTGATGATTCTTTTGAGTTCAAGTAAAAATATGTTGTAATGGTCTTCAACAGTATTGTATCTAGTGAATAGAAGTTGCCAGTCAAGAAATGAGAGATTGTTGTCTATAAGATTATAGTTGCCTTTTGTGAAGTTATAATTGGGGATCACATCATTATGATGATTTTTGTGTGGACGTATGTTGAGACAAACATCAATCATGTTGTGGTCACTGTTGGAAAAGGGTTCTTTAATTTGTATTCCGTAAATTGAATTCAAACTGTTGAAGAAGATGAGATCGAGGCAGTTGTTAAGTCTCGTATTGTTGGTTATTTGTTGTTCCAGTCCCAGATTTGTTACAGCATAATAGAAGGTTGTATGTATGGGTTCAGTTTTACATTCATATAGGTCCAGTTAATATGAGGTAGATTGAGGTCACCAAGAAAGATGAAAACATGTGAGCAAGATGTTGCCCATGTTAAAAGTGAATTTAATTTGTTTATAATGTTCAATGTCATAATCAGGGACTCTGTAACATAGTAAGACTCGAAATGTGATACATTCTATTGATAAAGTCTAAAATTCTATTATTTACAGACATTTTCTGCAGTTTGTCAAGATTGTTTTGAAATTGTATTTATGTAGCTATTTATTTCTGCAAATAATTAGGTATCCTACCCAGTTTTGTATCATGTGAAAATTTAAGGTGCACTGCTTGAGACAAATCATGAAAGACAATACTAATGAGTAAAAAAACACACTTCAGGAACAATCTTTGTGCATTCCATTTGATACCACTCATCAATTTTCATGAGAAAACATTGCTTAGGTTTCTTTTGAACAAATAGTCCCTCAATTACTATATACAAGTCATGGCATTTGGCCAAATTTTTTTGGACTTATTCATTTATTTCTCTTTGTATAAATTCAGCTGCCCCAATATTATACATTATGATACATAAGAAAATCAAATTATCTTACACAAGTTGATTGGAAATAGGCCATTCACTTGGAAGAACTGATTCACTGGTACTATAGTAATACATCCCTAGGAGTTAATTGTACGATTAGGTCCAATATATGTCTCCATTTTTGTTTAAAAGCAATTTTTACCAAGATAAAAAGGATTTGATTTAACAAGCAGCTATTGGATTGATACCATAGAAGTTGAAATAGGTGGTCAGGTCAGAATTTTTTTTATCATATTTATCATATTTGTTTCTTTTCTTTTTCATAGCTCCTAAGTAAGACAAATTCTGTGGTTTGATCATTGGGATTTTATAGGCAAATTTAAAGCAGCTCCTTAAAGAGATGGTTTGCAGCAAAACTGATATAATTAAATGTGTGATCCCTTTGTGTATTGTTGTCATTGTTGACTTAAAAGTATCACAAAAAAAGATGCATATTTTAGCTTTTTACTTTAAAAACACTTTTCAACCCTCAAAACAGGAAAAGTATTTCCTCAACATAAGAACTCTGCAATCACACTTGAGTAAAAACAGATTGAAATAATATAGACGCTTGCTGAGAAAATATGATACTTATGCCAGACTGTTTCAAGATAGATTTTTTTTTTATTATTTTCTTTAGAATATGAGAAAAGGTGTTTACTAAGACAAATTAGAAATGCCACATCCCAAGTGTATGTATATGCATTTGGCAAGAGATTGTATTTGACTGAAGCTTGCAATTCTGATTTAATTATTTAAAAGAAAACTTCAATAGAAAATATCCAAGATAAAAGCCAGAAAATGCTTATTTTTTGTATTAAATAAAAATATTTCATAAGCACTATTGCCCTAGCTACAGAAATTGTTCTTTGGTAAATATTAAAAATAATAGTTAAAAATATAACTAAAATAAGACTTTGTTTCATTTTTTTAAAATTGGCTTTATTGTTAACTATAGATGAAATGGAGCAAGTTCTAATGTGTTTGTGTGTGTGTGTGTGTGTGTTGAAGACACCAAAATTTTTTAAAGAACAAAATGTGTGTTTTGATCTTGTACCTAAGTCAATAATTTTGTCCTTTAACCTATGAGAAAATGTTCTTGGAGAATTGGTAAATTTTTGAAGTTGGAATGGTTGTTGTATTCAGAATTTATATTACTTTTAAAAACTGTGAATACTTCGACATTTTTTTTCCTGTTTCTTAATTGTAGGAGTATTTTTTCAGTAATTTGAAAGCCATTGTGTATTTTCTCCAAGTTGAATATTATTATTTATATATGAAATATATTCCTTTCCTAAAAAAAATCAATAAACTTTGTAAAAGAAATATCAATGTACAATTGAACAATTTTATAACCAAAACAACCTCTCCTCTCTTAAAAATTAGAACACATATTAAATCCCACAAACCTAGCAGAATTATTGCTATAACAATAGCAAAATGGATTGACTGGTAGCACAAATCTAATTGAAAACCTAGATCGTGAGATTCATATTGGGTAGCAGTTCAAATGCTCAATTAGGAGTTGAACAAGATTAAAAGAAAAGTCAACCTGTACTTTGGTCATAAAAGAGTGTTGGGAGAAATTAAGGTCATTCAGGTTCTTCGCTCCTTTGCTTGAAGCATAGGTGGTATTCAGTTTTTTTCAAAGGAAGTATTATATAAACCATCCCATATATCAACACACTTCCTTGCTATCCTCCCATCCTCTCCCTGCTGTTTTATGGGAGGTTATTCTGTCTCTGGAATTAACTTTCTTAATCTTTCCTGGAAGGCATGGTTCGGAAATAACCATATCTCTCTCATCACAGAACTGGTCTTGAAATATACCCGTCCACAATATACCCATTTATGTTTGATGTCATTGTTCCCATAGGAAGTAGTTTCAAAGCTCATTTAACTGAAACTGCAGGATTTTCCTGTTGATGGTTCCTTTTAGGATTTTTTTTTTATTACTACCTTACCTGTGTCCCTCTCTAATTTCAGAAATGTTAAAGTTACAGTACAGAAATTGATGACTTCTGGAAAGCAGTAGCGTGATAAATCTCCCAGATTTCCATCATCTTAGATTAAAATGTCCACTAACTGCTACAGATCAGCTTCTCTTAGCCAAATAGCCTGATAACAACTACTGCATAATGTTTTGCCAGAAGAAAAGTGACTGGCATGATAATCTCTCAAAGGCAAAACACAGAGATTCATGGCTATTATATCTGCCCTGACCCCATACTTCCATGATAAGCTGCAGTTGAAAGATATCTATATTAATTTTTTTCCACTTCCTAATCTGTTATATGGACAACTGATTTTAGGGTGGGGACGGAAAGAATATGAATTCTATGTCCTCAGTTCAAATGTGTTCTAGGAAATGCAGCTGTAATATGAATAAAGAAGAATATTTGTACCTCAGGGTTCAAATGGTCACTCCTTGGTACTTTCCGAGCTTGGCTGTGTAGAAAGGGAACTTCATGAGGACAGTGGTGTCACCCAGAAAGGAAAAAGCCCAAAGGGAACATCAGGCCAGCCACATAAAACAAACTGCATAAGGAAAGAAATCTAATAAAAAAATGAAAAGGAAGGCCCCTAGACAAAAAGCCAAGTAATTAAAGAACATACCAAAATCAGTCCAAACAGACAGGAATTACAAACAGAAGATACAAAACCAAAAAAGCCATTAAACTAAAGAGATTAGAGAAAAAAACCGATAATACAAACAAGCTGCCCCGCAGAGTTTATTTTCGCGCCTCGCTAAGTTTGCCTTCTGGTGAAAAAAATAAAACTCTGAGCGGATTTTTAATGTCTAAAACCTTAAACATTAAACACTAAACGAACATTTAATACACAAAGGGAGAAAAAAGATATAGAAAACGGAACTTCTACCATTCAAAGTTAGCATAGCTAGCCCAGGAACGCAGGCATGCTGTTTCTAGCCTTCTGAAAATAAAAAGATCCAGCTTTCAAGCAGTTGTCTATATCCTTGCGCCAGAGCTCTCCCAGCGGGAAAATTTGACCCTCAGAGAAGGCACTGTCAGCCTTTCTACAGCTGGTTTTTTTTTTTTTTGATGCAGTGCTGATAATGTTACCTAGTCTGGTAATGAAACATTTGCAAGAAAACATCCAGGTTCAGAGAGCACCATGTAACCAGAGAGGTCCATTACAAGGACCCCATGTAATACGCTTCAGCATAATATATCGCTTTGGCCTTAGCTCCATAGGAATTGTGATCACTTGAAACTCCTAAAAGCCAGCAAACTTGCTTAAATAGAAAAGATATGTTTTAGAACAAATTGGTGCACAAGCATGAAAGAGTTTAGAAAGAAGTGTGATCCAAGTCAGGCAAAGCTAAACTACTCAATGACATTTATCTTTCCCTGACTCATCTTTGATCACCCTTTTCATTACACATTGTCCTTGAAAACTACATTTCAGTTCTTTCTCTTCTGTGCATAAGGTATGCCAACATTACTAAATCAGACATTTTTTTCTTTCTATTATCCTATTCCATGTGGATTATTAGATTCCCATTTCTACGCAATTCTTTTTTTGAACGAATTGCGAATGTCTAATCTAATCAACATTTTCTTTTCCAAAATCCTATGTTTCAAGGACTCAGCCTAACACAGCAGTGACGGGTGTCATAATTTTTAATGTATTAATTCTTACATTTTTTTCCCTAAACAATTTCTAGAAAAACATAAAACAATGCTGATTAGAATATATTTATTTTTGATGCAGTGATTGTTTTTGAATAGAGAGTTCTTCATTTATTTATTTTCATAGTTGGAATATTCTTTGTTGTTACCTTAGTAGTGTGAAAAATCTCTTTGGTATCTTTCTCAGCCATACCTACTGTGTTTACCTAAAAAGACGATGACTCCAAATTTAAGGAGTCATCTCCAGAAAAGATTAAACAAGAAAACAATTCTCATTTAGTGTACATTCAGTGAATTTCAGATGAGGAAAATCCTAATTTTCTCTTCAGATAAATGCAAAGGATATCAAGCAGANAAAAAAATTCCAGTGAAAATTCCAGAGACTTGAGCCACAATTGAGAAAGTGCTGCTCTTCATGTAACCAACTACGGTTCATTATTTAAGAGAAACACAGAAGAAGATGAGAGGGAGAGAAAATATGTGGAAATAATATCAAAGAACCCCCTAAAGGTGTTATAAAGAGTCTCTTGGATTGAGCCTGGAGATCAAATTATTTATTACAGCTTTGCCAATCATTTGAAAGGGCTTCAGAATATTAGCCCATATCCAAGCACTACGTTTAGGACTATGAAAATGGATATTGCTTTTTATTCTAAAGTAGCTGAGCAGGATGGAACCTATCAGCTTTCAGTACCATTGACCATGGTATCCTTTTGGGCTGGCTCAGGGAATTTGGAGGGGGTGGCACAATTTTGTGCTGCTTCACCTCCTTTCTCCAAGGCTGCTTGGATTGCATCAACATGCAATCCATGTTGATAGGGACTGAGAGGTCCAGTTCATGGTCTCTGCTTTGCAGGGTGCCACAGGGCTTGATATTTTATCTGTACCTTTTAATATCTACACAAACCACTGAATGAGATCAGTATGCTGATAACCCAGCTATAGTCTTCGACTTAAAGCCACAATTAAGTCCTACATTTATGTTGCTAAGTGAAATATTTGTTAAGTGATTCTTTTCCCCATTTTATGACCTTTCTTGCCACAGTTGTTAAATGGATCACTGCAGTTGTTAAATTTGTAACATGGCTGTTAAATGAAACTGGCCTCCCCAATTGACTTTGCTTGTCAGAAGTTCACAAAAGCTGTTCACATGAGCCTTGGCCCCTGCAACTGTCATAAATACAAGTCAGTTGCCAAATGTTTGAATTGTGATCATGTGACCATGGGGATATTGCAACAGTTGTTAGTGTGAAAAATGTTCATGTCACATTTTTCAGTGCCATTGCAACTTTGGTCATTAAATGAACTGTTGTAAGTTGAGAACTACCTGTATATCTTCCAAGTAGACAGGCTGTTTGGATTTCAGCCAGGTGAAGAGAATGCTGCTATGAACATTCTTTTGTGCTGTCTGGAGATTGTGAAGTTCTGGATGGGGAACAACAGACTTCAGCTGAACCCTGGTAAGATGGAGTGGCTGTGAGTGTGTTATATTTGCTTTTGTATGAGGTTGCCCTATTCCAGACAGATCCACTGCATAATTTGGAGGTCCTCCTGGACACGTGGCTCCTGCTCAAAGATCAAAGTGACAGCCATGACTAGGAGGGCCTTTGCTTAACTTTGTGTGGTGCGCAGTTATGCCCTTTCCTAAATAGGGAGATTCTCTGCTTGGTAAATCATATCCTGGTCATTCTCCTGTTTGGATTATTGCAATGCACTCTACATGGGACTACACTTGTATCTGGAAGGTTCCGCTGGTGCAGAATTTGGCCATGTAGACAATTTTGGGAGCATGTAACACCTTTGCTTCATAAACTGCGTTGGATACCAGTTTGTTCTGGGTCCAATTCAAGGTGTTGGTTGTGACCTTTAAAGCCCTACATGGCATGAGGCCAGGCTGCCTATAGAACCATCTTTATCCCATTTCATCTGTCCATCCCACCTGGCCAGTCAGGAAAGATTGGACCTTCCAGACCTAGTTCTGCACTTTAGCCACCATTCCACACTACTCATCTTCATAAAACACAAATTGAAATGTAGCTAGAATATTGGTTTGAAGTTTTACTGCACTGCTCTATTTCCTGGAATGGAATGGAGAAAGGAAAGGGAAAGGGAAAGGGACAGGAAAGGAAGCTTATTAAAAATAAGAAAAAATACATTGTTTATATTTTCTCATTTCAGTTTACCTGTGCAAGGGTATTATTGTCCATTCTTAGTAGCTGTTTCAAAGCATGAAATGATTGCAGAATAAAAAATAACATTCCCCAAGATTAGATCTCATGAAAACTAAAGGCCCTGTCACACTGCCCAACGGATGCAAAACGTTAGTAAAAAGGATACAACGGACGAGCAAAATGTTCAATCCGTTGTTATCCGCTCTCAAAAGGGGCAAAAATTTGCATAACCAGAGCGGATAACGGTCGCAGCGATAAACACGGAAAGGAATGGATGCAGTGGAGGACGCAGACGCGGATGGAAAAGTGGATGCAGGAATGAAGCCTTAGCGGATGGTATGCTCGATGTGGATGAGCGGTATGGACACATCTGCTAGGCTTTCGGGGGACACCTCAGCAAACCGGATACGGGAACGGATTAACAAGTGGTGCACAGCGGAATGAAGCGGCGATGCCGGAGACGGAAGCCTAGCAGTAGCACAGTGGATGAAGCAGATGTCAGAGCATTAGAAGCCTAGTGTCGGATGCCAGAGCAGAAAGCCCGCAATGGATGACCGAAGCCCGTTATATTGTGCATCGCAGGGGCGATTGCAGTTGGTAAGCCCACGATATAGGGAAGCAGCCTCCCAAGCATGGTCACCCCATTCAAGAAAGGATGCGTGAACGGAGACCTTCTGCCTGTCATGCCTGCACTGCAGCCTCTGAACTGACCGCCTTTGCTCACTCCCGTGTCCTGCATTCGACCTGGCCCTGGACAAGATCACATCGTCTATGACAAGCCTCTTGCGGAGATCGTTGCGGGATGCAGCCTTCCTCCAGCCCTGCTCCCAAGCCTGCCTCGTCAAGCCTGCCTCCCAGCTTCGCCTGGCCAGCCTCCCTGCCAGCCTTGCTCTCGCTGCCTGCGCTCTGCCCACGCCGTCCTTCCGCCTGCCACCCTCTGGCCTAGCCTTGGCCTGCCCTGCCTGCACTGCCTGCAAGGCTTCCTGCCAGGTTTCTGCCAGCTTGGTGCCTGCCTGCCGGCAAGCCCATGTGCGTCGTGCCCGGGCTGTCCTGTCAGCTTTTGCACAGCCTTGGTGCCTGCCAAGCCCCTCCCCTGCCAGCCGAGCAAACCCCACAACCATGCTGGGAAGAACCGAAAAGCCTCCAGAACCTGCCTGCCATCCCTGGCAAGAGGGAGCTCACGGGCCATTCCCGCCCCCTGTCCTCTGACTCTTGCTTCTGCTGGGCTTCTGCTGCTCGTGCTCCTCTTCTTGGTGCTGGAGCTTCTGTACTTTGAAGCATGCTCCTGGCAAGGTGGTGCTTCTGCTGGTGCTTACTCGTTGCTGCTGACTGATCCTGGTCCTGCTGGTGCTGCGTTGCTGCTGGTGGCTTGCGTGCTTGCCTGTGCTGCTCTGCTGCTGCTTGCTGCTGCTCGTGATGATATGATCCGGCTCCTGCTGATATCCTGACAATCCGTTAGTTCCCTGCTGCTGTCAAGCTGCCTGCTGATCCTATGTGATCTGCAGGTTCTGAATGAACTCTGATGATGATTTCCCAGTGTGCTCTCCGCGTCTTGCTCACTTCGGCAGGATGATGAGACATAGCTTACTGGGAGGCCCTCTGACTAGGGCTTGGTGAAGGATGAGAGCCATGATGCTTGATGAACGGTCTCGGATGTGGACTCGCGGGAAATGACTACCTTGGCGAGTTCAGCCCCAACCTGACCCTTTCATATTTGCAGCCTTGAATTCTGGTCGCATGATAAGGCGAGTGAGAGCATATGAGAACGCGCCGTAGAGTGGCAATTACTCCATGAGGATGCAACTATTGGAGATGTAGGTGCATGGCACTGGACATGAGAGCAATATACTGTCGAGGACAGCGCGGTCGTACAGGGACACCAAGTTGAAAGCATGCTGCATTGCAGAGAGAGAGAAGGGCGGAGAGTATTGGGCCTACAGCTTCGGAGGGTGCCTTCGGCTGGTCGGAAGCAAATGCACACCCTGGTACGGGACGCTGCACCTGAGAAAGTGACGCCAGGCCACTGGGTTAAGCTGATGGACGACACTAGAGACCTATGTCATGGCGCAGTTGCAGGTTCGCTGGGGAGGGTGAGATCCACCTCACGTAGGAATGCACCTAGGAGCCCCTCTCACTTCCCTTTCTCTCGCAGCCTGACTCTGAGAGCCCTCAGTCCTCTTCCGGCCGAGGGTCCAGCGACCGTCCTGTCTCCAGCAGGTTTCTTGGTGTGAGCGCCTGGCCAGCAGGCGGGAGAAGCCGACAGCCGGGACAGGTGTTGTAAACCGCTCGTGGTGGGAGTCGCAATTGCGGAGGACTCGTCCCCTGTGTGGCAGAAAGAAGGATGCTTATATCTGATATCGACTGCTGTGTCCACCACAGCGCGTACCCGCGATCACCCCCCCCAGCTCCACCCTGCCACAGAAACGGCAGAGAGTCAGACACAGAGCGGGCAGAGACCACACTGTCCTGCATGGAGAATCACGGACACCATGCCAGGACCAGCATAATCTCCTCCCTTCAGCTGCGTCCACAACAGACTCCGACTCAGTCCTCCAACTGGACAAGCCCCTCCTCACCGTATGTCAACCAGACCTCTCAGGGACATGGCAGAGTAACCCACAGGCTGCCAGTCAAGGTGTGTGAAGGACCGGGAATCACCGAGCTGCTTCACAACCGTTCCCCAGCATCCAGGAGGACGCTCGCTCCCACCCAGTCCAGGTCTGACTCCTCTACCCCAGGCTTGACTGTCCCTCCCTATCTTCCAAGGCTTCCCACAGCCCCCATCCTACCACGGCTAGGCTACCAGGAGATGTCCAGCAGGACAGCGTAGCAGCTCCCTCCCAGTGTCCAGGCACGAGAGTACATCGCAGGCCAACACCGTTGCGCAACCTGTCGTCCACTGATGCAACCGCCGGATGCCACCCACGCCACTGATGCTTACGCATGACAACGATGTGACCACCGCACCGCCACCGAGTGTTGCCACCAAACGCCGAGTCCTCCCAGCAGACGCAGACGCCCCACTACACTGCTACCTTCGTCCCTACCTCCCACAATCGAAAGCTCTCCAACTCAAGAGAGGCCTAACAGACATCTGTCTCGGTATACTGGTGTTCTTGACCACCACCATCGGCATTGCGAAGGAATGGAGCTTCTCCAAACCATCACGGGAACAAGAGCCACAGCTGCTCGAGACTTCTCGCGGACACACTGCTCACCTGTTTGTCCTCTCGGGCACCAGCCGACCCCCAATGGTGCTTCAGGACCAGCACCCCAGCACCAGCCACCTCCACAACACCTGGACCATTCACCCCTGAGACTGGCACACCTCCGAGTGACCAAGAGGAGTTGCCAGAGACTGGCTGGTGAGCACACCTGTAGACTTGTAATATTGGACACTTGACTTGAAGTCCAGTTTTACTATTACAGCTTGTTGCTTTCAACTAATAGGTCATATCTTTGATTCACACACTTCGCTTCATTTTCTTTTTTTTTAATAAAGTCTTTGGGTGGAAACTTTTAGAAATGTTTTCACAGCCTTTGGCATGCTTGTGGAGTGCGGTTAAGATTAGCTAAGTGGGTGTGGCAGGGGAACCTGTGGAATAGCAGCAAATACCTTTTGGGAATAAACCTTTGGGCTTGTTTATCGTACTCCCACATGATAGCTGTGGAAGAATAAAACCTAAACAGTGCAAGCATGAGTGGGACTGTATGGTCACCCTCCCCAGGTGCCATCACCTATGCGCCCTTTATATCTAATAAATAATTGATAATCCATCCACACATGTCAACACAAAACACAAACTCTTTATTAAAATGCACTCTGATTCATTGTAGGCCCACCCAACATAGATGGACTTCTCCATGTCTGCATCCTTACTGATGAGACAGGCTGCAAGAAGCCATCACATTAAAGCTTAATTACCTCCTGTCTTCGCCACTCCTCACACCGACTCCAGCTGGGAGTTTGCACCCAGTGTTTCAAGAGGTTGCGCTGCTTCTTCCCTTCATGTGACGGCTCTGTTGGGGCCTTGCACAATCCTCGTGTCTATCAGGTTTCGACCCTTGCCTCCATTTCCCCAGTGTTCATGTTCCTCCATTGTCCTTTTTGCGCAGAGTCCACAAAAGCTCTGTTCTGCCAAGGACTGGGCAGTCCGTAAGCGTACGCGACTGAGCTTCTGTTGCAGGATGCAGCAAGCTTCCACGAGTCCTCCCTCAGCGGTCTTAGGAGGCGAGTGCGTGCCATGGTCGACGTTAGACAGTACCGTGGAACCGTTGGCCAGGATGCCCCCAACAGGCGGTTCTCCACCACCCACTTGCCCTGGTGCCACAGGCCTGTAGTATGAAGATCCTTCTCTTCACGGGTTGAAAGAGTCTGGAGGGGTATGGCGTTCTGCCAGGTAGGTTCCAGAGGAGAGAAGGCATCATCCCCCACGATGAACGCTAGGAGCAACATCTTGCATGTCGTTGGGCAGGGGGTCTGGATCTGGGAAGCCCACTGATGAGGGTTCCTTTCCAGCCCCTTTCTTGAGGTCACTTGGTGTGGTATACCTGAAAGGCATCTGGAAGCTGACCCGTTGCCTGAAGCATCGAATGTACATAATTCTCATTCCAGCAATCGACCATGGCGAAGGAGTACTGTATCTGCTGAAGAAGCCCCTTGTACGTTGAAATAAGCGTGGGCGAGTGCCCGAGCTTGGGGTGGGGTGCTACTTTGCAGGGCCCTGTGCTTGCGCATCTGATGGCGCGTATGCGCAACGTGGTGTGTGAGAGCCCAGAGTAGGTAACCAACTGGTGCGTGCTTGCCAACTTTCGATTCCATCGCGGTCTCAGTGAGGGGCACGCTGGGAGGAGCCTCCTCCATTGGTTATTCTTCGATGATGGCCCTGCGCGACCACTTCTTCTGACCAGCAATGCTTTGATGGTGATGTGTGTGGCCTCTCCAGCCATAAGCATGCATATGCTCTGTAGGTGTCCCTGAGGCACAAATGTGCGCAGAGCTTATTAGTCCATCTTGAGCCCTGGTTTCCAGAGCTGGGTCGGAAGTTAGGTGTTTGACCTCATTGGTCAACCTGGGTGTCAGCGCTGGACAAACTCGTCAAACAATGCTGGCAGCATCCTCACTGAAGTTCTGGAATGCCGAGTGTCTTCGTTCCTGAGCTCCACCATCAGCTTGTTGTTACAGTCCGATACTCCGATGCTCTTCTCCTGATCCTATCTTCGGACCCCAGACGAGCTTTCTGGCCACCTCATTTTTCTTCCACCGTAAATAGAGTTCACAGAGCCTGTAGAGGCTTACAGCACTGTTGTCAGAAGGATGGAGGCTGCCAAAAGGACTGTGTTATGATCCACGTGGACAGACTGGGGATTGCTGTGGAAGAGCAAGGAGTCAGATGAAGGACTCAGAGGTTCTGCACAGTTGGCTGCTTGGTTCTGAAAGGATGAGATCCAGATGAGTTGCTCCCCCTTTTTATAGGCAGTATAGGTTTCCCCTAGGTGTCCCTTTAGCAATCCTCTAGCATACCTCTGGACATTCTCTAGACATCCTTAATATCGAAATAGGTCCCCTTTTTGCGAATGTTTTTTGGCCGTTTTAAAATGCTTTGTTTCCATGCTGACATTCCGCTAGACATCCATTCTGCATCCGTTCCAGCATCCATTCCACTTCACTCCCAATGCGTCTGAGTGGATGCGAGTTGCCCGGGGATGCGGAACGGATGCCTAGCGAATAGCGGATGCAGATAACAGATGCCAGAAAACGGATGTCCTAGCGAGATTGGCCCTTAGCAGATGCCCTAGCGAGATGCAGAATGGACTGGAATTGAATACATTTTCCCACTCAAAAGTTTTGCGGCACTCAAAACTGTCTGAGCAGATGAAAACATCAATAAAACGGATGCTGGACGGATAGAGAGGGAAGCAGAACAGAGGCAGTGAGTACAGAACGGATACATCGCGTTAACCAACGGATGGCAAGCTTTTTTGTCTGTTTTACATCCTCTTTCCATGCGTTGGTGCAGTGTGACAGGGGCTTTAACTATTTCACCACAATATGATACAAAAACTTATAGAATGTCTGCAAAATGGTTCAATATTATGAACAGGAAAGTTAAATAAGTGATGTAAAATTGTATATTTGATCATGGATCCAAATGAAAACACAAAACCAAATCAAGAGAAATATTTTTGAAATTTGGCTGATGATCATACAAACCAAAGAGTGGGGAACGAGGAAATGGCAAGGCTAGCTGTAATCTCTCAACAAACCTCTATTGAGTTCTATCCCCTTGTTCTTCTTAGGTTTTCTTCAGCTACCACTTGACCAATAGCTTAACTTTGATCTTGTGTTTCTGATCCCCACAGTCTCTCACAATTTGCTCCTTGGCTGTAACTTCCAAACTATAACATCCTTTATTTGATATTATTTACAGGATTTATAGAAGCAGGCCCAGTACAATTAGGTATCATTCATGCAGTGTTTCTGAAGATCTATTCTTGCCTCTTTTCTCATACTCAAAATTGCTATTGTTCTACATACTCTTTCACTAAAGTAACGCTTCATATTGGATTACAGCAATAAAATTACAGTGGTTGGAATCTAATCTTCAGCATTTTGGGGGGGAACACTTATTTGTTTCTAAAAGTCCTGGAGCACAAGAAAAGGCTTTGCAAAGGGTCCACCACTCTTAAGCAAAGTGGAAGAAACTTCTCAGCCACTGTGTAGATTTGGAGAAGTAAAGCAGTTTTAGATCTCATTTACTCTATAAAGTGGTTCATGTTTTCTGTAAGGGCACAACCCACAAATATGCTCTGATAGAAATTTCTGGTGGAAAACTGTACAGCACAGTAAGCCTAAGCAATATCTCCCATTCAGAAACATAGCTTATTCTTCAAGCTGATAGAAAAATAAGTTAGAAGGATTTAAAATGAATAATACTGTATATACAGACTTTTAAAATCTCTGAACACTGAAAAAAACTGCCTTCTCCTGAAGTTTCTGCATATGTATGATCTACAATGGGTAGGGTATACATTTAATACATCATGATCCTGCTTATTTTGTAGCTGTGACATCTTCCAAACTGATATTGGGTACTTAAGGCCACAGAAGGGATGCCATTAAGTCTCTCTGTGCACCTTATGAGCAGCCTTTTACTTGGCCCTGCAACCATGTCTGGCTGGGAGATTCTGTATGTTGAAGTTCACACATCTTGAACTTACAGAGGCTGAGATACACTATTTTAAAGAATGGTGTGATTTCCCCACACATATACCTCTTTACTGAATCAAAATAGAGCTTAGGTATGATAGCAGAGCAAGTTGTGCTGGCATATTTTTCAGATGACTCATGGAAAGAAGAATGCCCATTTCCAGGGCAATGAGGAAGAGTCTTTAGTGAACTCAATATGCCCTTTGCATCTTAAATGGATGTCCCACTTGGGACAAAAAATATTCTAAAGAGAGAATTTTGAAATCGAAACAACCTGTCCACTTGGAAGAGGACTTAATTAGTTGGTGGCAGAGTATGTGAATGAAGAGATAGAGAAAAAGAGATGTCTAGTATTCTTTGGAAAATATTTCACTGCTGAGCTGCTGTAGCAGGCCACAAATCAACTTACCTTACCTAAGCAAGAATTGACAGAGAAGACAATGATAATTGTGGGAGAAAAGTACCCTAAGCTGCTGAGAGTCACTTTCATGAGATGGGCAGCCATATAAATTTAATAAGTAAATGAACAACAAAAGGATATATAAATACATATCTTCCAAAGATGTAGCCAACAGACCTTGCTGATATTGGAGCACTCAGATCTGAAATTTGCCCTATCTGACCTTAGATCTACAAAAAGCTGCAAACTACTCAGTAAAGTGTTTGAGACTGATTTTCTAAAGCAGTATGTCATATGAAAATATGACCCATAAGGTTTTTCATTTCTTCATCCACTTTTCCTTCCCCAGTGTACAATGCCTTCCTAAAATATGTGTCATTGTTCCTCACATGGCCTAATGATAGGAAGTGGAGAAGGAGAAGTAGCTTTCCAGTTTTCATCCCAAATCCCCAGATCATACTCTTTTGAAGGTCAAATCTGCTTTGCTATTCCTCAATTAACTTGTTTCCTCAGGTGTGATGAGGGCAGGTCTGTTGCCAGTGCTGAAGTCTCAGTTATCAACATGTGCCCCTGGTCTTTGCCTCAAGCAGCTTTTATGTAGTGACTGTTCATCTGTTATGATTAACTGAGGTGGAAGATGAGCAAGCTCATACTTTCAAAGGGAATAGAAACTGTACTTGACCAAGAATTTTTTTCCATATTCATCTTTGGTGTGGGAAATTTTGATGTGACATTTCTGTAACCGCTATCACAATTAAAGTAACTATAGCCTGAAAAAAGGAGACTATCAACCTATAAAGAAGTCTTTGTACAGTAAGCAGCAGCCTATAATTAATTATAATTATGAAGAACTGGCTGTTCCCTTAATCTTTGGTATCAAGTTTGGTCAAAAAATGTATGGTCAGATATTCAAACCATGCCATTTTCTTTCAAGTTCTTCCAACATTTCAATCCCAGGTATAATACATCTTCTGTTTAAAAAAAAAACACTTCAAGCTTTGTATTTTCTTTTTCTTCTGTAAGATAGCATCCCCCCTCCTTTTCTTACCCTTCGGCTTTGGCATGAAGGAAGCTTTTTAAAAGAAATACAAGACTGATTTCTCTTATTGATTATTCACTTATTTCTTTCAGGAATAGAGAGGAGAGGTGGGAGAGAGGAGAAGAAGGGAGGAGAAAGGCAAAAGAGAGAGTGAGTGTGTGTGTGTGTGTGAGAGAGAGAGAGAGGGGGGGAGGGAGGGAGAGAGAGAGAGAGAGAGAGAGAGAGAGACCTTGTAAACTTTCTAAGCTGAACATCTAATTATCATGGGATAGAGCCTACTAAATCTATTTTGATGTTGTGCCAAATTATTTCTGTCTTTCAGACATGTATGGTCAGGAGATTAAGGAATGCAAAATGTGAAATACAGTATAATCCACAAGATATTAAAGTCAACTGTAACTCATTGGACTTAGCATTTCACATTTATGTACAGTGGTTTATATGCTTATTGAACTTTTTTATTATCTTTCTTCCTGACTTATAAAGTAAAATATGGTAAAGGTTCCTCATTCCATGTCAGATATACACCATTATTCTTATTTCCTTCTTTCCTTCCTCCCTCCCTTTCTTCCTCTTTTTTATTATTTGACATTGAAAAGTGACAGCCAATTGAAAAATCTAGAGTTTTTTAAAACTGTTTTAAAGATGAAGACACAAGTGACCAATATTAAAAGATATGAGTTAGAAATAAACAATCTGTTCTAATCTCATCAGTTGTATTATACAGCAACTTTATCATTTTCGAGTACAGATCAACGCAGGCCTATGTTGTTATGGACCAACACAGAGGGTTGCTGTTCAGATTACTGTTTTAGTCCAACACAGAGGGCACAAGCTTGAGGAGATAATATATACAATATATACACTACAGGGTAGGCAATATAATTCTGACACATGTTTTTGTCTTAAACTTTATTATAAATAATTCAGTATAAATGTGTTTTCAATATTGATCATATTTTTCATTATGTACAGACAAATCATAAGAAAGAACATTTGACATGTGCTCTTTTCAGTTAAAATAATTTTCAGGTGGAGAATAAGTGAGGGCATATGTAAAAATCATAATGAAAAAAAAAATTAACCTGTAATTTTCATTTTCCAAAGTATTCACCTTCCCGTATTTCTAAGTCATACTTATCAACTGGAATCAATTATCATTTGAAAGAGGAAAGCTTCAGTTCAGTAGGAACAAATGCCATCTGTAATCGTTCCCTTCAGGCAATGTTGGTGAAAAGGTTCAATGAATTGAAGTTAGCAAGTTTGCTTTTGTGCAACTTTTATTTAAAAGGCATTTCAAATGTTTCCAATAGAAAATTAGTCTCTTAGCATTTTTTTTGACCGTAGATGACTGTCCTTATTGGGTGGTACTAAGTGGTATATCTTTACTATACAAGCTTTGTTTGAAGAATCTGTCTATTTCAACAGTGTAGATGTAGTCCAGATGTAGCAACTTCAAAATTCGGGACACTAAAGGAAATGATTAACTTTGATTAATCTTTCTTTTGAGAAACCTTTTACATGAAATTATATTGCATAATTTAGCTATTTGATGAACAAATAAACTGTTCTTCAATATATGTCAGAAAGTAAAATATGACTAAGAACTCATCATGCATTCATGTGTACTTGGAAATTGATACACTGGATCTATGTAAAATAAAACAAGTGCACAATGTACGAAAGTCCCTAATTATATGCTTTTACAGTCACATTTTTTAAAGAAAGTCTGGTTTAATATTATTGGTTTACAGCAGTATAGGTTGGCTAAAACACCACAAAGTTGAGAAATCAGAAGTTGATGCCTTAACAGATGTACCTCATGACCACAGTGTCATGCATCATGGTTCTGGCTTAAATAGCACTCCTCAAATGAGGACGAAGACCAGAAGAAATGTTTCTAAACTCCCTGCCACAGCTATCACCTGCAAACATAGAAGTTAGGGGGTTAAGAGCTAATTCCAGACTGCAAAGTTGCTCTTTGGAAAGGATTCCAACCCATACAAAATAGGCTTCACCTCAACTCCCGTTCTCTCTTCACCAGTAGAATTTCTCTGTCTGGTGAAAACCTCCACTAAAGCAATCAAGGTATTCTCAATACAAAAGTCCAACACATATGAGTCCATATAATTTAATCCAGATGGATCTAAAGCTGAAAGTCCACCAACTTCTCAATCACCTTATTCAGAAATGGAATAAAGACTGCTGTATAATTACAAAACAAAAACAAAAAAACCCGGGGTGTCTATGGAAATTCTCAATCATCCAAGTCATCGTTGTCCATAGGTGCTTTCTCCAAAAGGCAACTGGACTTTCTTTCTTTTTTCTTTGAAAATGTTTTGCTTCATTCATTCATATATATATATATATATGTTTTTTTAAGTTTTCACAGGTACTTACATGTGTGCTGTTCAACTTCCTTTGGGTATTATCCCACGTCATTGTAGTGCTGGAAATTCAGCAACGTTTCGCAGAAGTCTCATCTGCCATCATCAGGCTTCTGTTATTGAGTTTGTATGTATGGCGTCAGGCGTCTCACAAGCCCGTTGGTTTTAAATTTGAGGCTTAGCTATTATTGTGGCAGGATGTTTTTTTCTGGCTTGTGTCTTGAGATCTTTCTAATTAGAAGAGTGCAGGCTTCCAAATGATTGACATGATTCCACCAGAAACTTAAAAAAAGCAGGTATGAATACTATCAGATATTAGTATATATGTGCTGTTTAGCTTCCTTCCGGTATTATCCGCACACGATACATTGCATTCTGTTAAAAAGATAAATTACCCAGGAAGGCAAAGCTACACAGCACAAATGTAAGTACCCGGAGAGCTTAAAAAAAAACATATATATATAATATCATAATATATCGCTTGTTTTTTAAGCTTCTCGCGGAACGCTACCTACATTGTGCTGTTTAGCTTTCTTCGGATTATCCCACGTCATTGTATTTCTGTTAAAGTTGTAGCTCATTGTAGTTCTGTTAAAGTTGTATGCAACGTTCAGCAGAATCTCATCTGCCATCCTCAGGACATTCTGAGGCTACACACACACACACACACACTACACACACACACACCACCAACACACACACACACACCACACACATCATATATATATATATATAATACTATATAGTTATATATATATTATACAATGCGCTAGTATATGATATGTCATGATATATATAATGTTTACGCGGTAGCGTTAGCAATATGTATACAAACTCATACAGAAGCCTGATGATGGCAGATGAAGATTCTGCTGAAACGTTGCCTACAACTTTAAAAGCACTCCAATGACATGGGCGATAATACCCGAAGGAAGCTGAACAGCACACACACACACACACACACACACATGTGTGTGTGTTTCTTAAGTTTTCATGGGTATTTATATGTAGGGTATTCAGCTTTGTTCGGGTATCTTCTGATGTCAAATAGTTGTGCTTTTAAAGTTGTAGCAACGTTTCAGCAGAATCTTATCTGCCATCATCAGAATCTCATCTGCCATATACAGAAGCCTGATGATGGCAGATGAGATTCTGCCAAAACATTGCTCCAACTTTAAAAGCACAACTATAACAATGTGGGAAAATACCCGAACAAAGTTGAATACCATACATGTAAGTACCCGCAAAAACTTAAGAAAATGTATGTTTTCTTACAGTAACTGGGAATAAATCCCTCATCCAGATGTTATTTAATTAGCAAGAAAAGCTAAGTGTGTATAATTTTGTGTGACTATAAGAAGTAACTTATATTTATACATTAAAAAAGCAGATTTTTTTTTCCTGATAAAATGCTTTGAAAATAGTAATTAGACTAACAGACTATTAAGGACTGTAGATAATTGTAGATTTTACAAAATAAGGATCTAAACTCTGAGAGTGTAACTATGTAATGCTAATTGGGACTAAAATGCTAAAGATAGAGGAAAGTAAAATCAGAAAAAGAAAGATAACTTTTCACTTTTACCAAAATAACTGACATACATTCACTTTCTCACAATCAGAATCTCCAACTGAAAAAATGCTGCTAAATTGGGACAAGAAAGCAGGAGCTCACTAGAACAACTTTCAGACAAGGGCATTTCAGTAGATTTATTGGAGACAATGGTTGAAGAATTTGGAAAAAAGATGACTGCACGGGTGAAAAATGAAATGGAAAAAGAATTTGAAGGAATAACAAAAGATTTGAAAGAAGTAATTAAAATGATTTAAGAATTTGTAGGGCCATTAGATGCATACTAAAAACAAATTATTGACAAAATGGAAGTTTTGGAAAATAAGATAGAAGTTATAAATAGAAGAATGGTGAAAGATGTGGATAACTTGACATTAATGAAATTCAGATAAAAATAATTTGGTTTAAGATTTATTATTTAAGATTTATTCCATAATATGGCGAATATATTAGACAAAGATTGTTATGTCTTTAACAATCTGTTGTTTTTTTAATTAGGAAAAAAAATAACATTGAGGCAGCTATTGATAAAATTTATAGAATTAATACACATTTACAAAATTACAAAATTAAGAAATCTTCCAAGGGATGTTCTTGTGAACTTTAACAAAAAAAAAATGACCAGATCAAGTTTTTAACCACCATTTTAATACTAAGTTGAGGAATGATAATACAGATGTAAGGAAATTCCAATTAGAATACTACATAGGAGAAAATATTATTTTTTTGGACAAACTTCTACAGAAAAAAATTCCATTTAAACTGAATAAATTAAATTATTCATTATGTTGAATTATTCAATTATTTTTTCCAATTTCTACAGCAGTCTTACTTTTAAACAGCAGAGATTCAGATTGAACACTGCAGAAAATAAAAGATCATTTGGAAAATTTTCAAGAACAAGCAAAAATAGAAATGGAAGTGTTAGTGACAGATTAGAACAAATAAAAGCCACAATGGATTGTGGGGAAACTCAGTTCTCAGAGGACTGGAATGGATTAAATCAAGTTGATAGATAATATGAAGCCAAAGTTTATTATCTCATTAAAATAATCTGATAATTTTGCAATGGGAAATGTCTTTTTTTCTTCATAGCATCAGGCATTCCCAAAGTACATTTCCCAAAGTACATAATGGGAGATCTTTTCTTCCCTCTTGAATTGCTTTTCTCGTTTAGTCCTTTCCTTTAAATTTCTGAATGAAAACAGGAGGAAGAATAACCTGAGTCTCCTAACCTATGAATATGTATGCTCATATCATCTATTATTTATGCATTAGTCTGTCCCACCTTTCTGGGATGTATACATATAAATGAATTTCTTTGTTGGGTGGGGGCTGTCTCTCAATAATCTTTCGAGAGAGTCCCAACAGCATGTGCTGAAAAATTAGAATATTGTGCAAAAGTTCATTTATTTCAGTAATGCAACTTAAAAGATACAACTAATATATGAGATAGACTCATTACATGCCAAGCAAGATTGTTCAAGCTGTGATATGTCATAATTGAGAAGATTATGGTTTACAGTTCATGAAAACCCCAAATCCACAATCTCAGAAAATTAGAATATTGTGAAAAGGTTCAATATTCTGGGCTCAAAATGTCCACTGTTAATCAGTTAATTAAGCATAACACCTGCAAGGTTCCTAGCCTTTAATGGTCTCTCAGTCATGGTCATCGGAAAGGCACAATCATGGAAAGACTGCTGACCTGAAGTTGTGGCACACAAAACATCATTGACACCACTCCCATAAGGAGGGAAAGCGTCAAAAAGAATTGCAAAAGATAGTGATATTCCCAAAGGTGCTGTATCAAAGCACATCATTACGTAGAGCTAGTCTGTGGAAGGGAAAAATGTGGGAATGAAAGGTGCACACAGCAGCAGGGAAAAGGCCATTACAAAATGGTGGGTGACTTTCAGACGGAGTGAAAGGACTCACTCTTGTCAAGCCGCTCCTAGAACAACACAACAAACGTCAGAAGTGTCTTATTTGGCTAAAGAAAAATAAGCTAGTAGGTCCCAAAGTCCTCTTTCTGAGTAGAGCAACTTTGCATCTCATTTGGAAAACCAAGATCCAGAGTCTGGAGGAAGAATGGAGAGGCACACACTGCAAGATGCATTGAAATCCAGTGTGAGTTTCCACAGCCTGTGTTGATTTGGGGGAGCCATGTATACTGCTGGTGATTGGTCTCAACTGTGCCTCAATGCGATAGTGCTGGAGTTAAGTCGCAGGGGTCAGATGCAGCCATCTACCAGGAGATTTTGAGCCAACTTCCTGTTTTCCTTCCGACATGATGAGCTCTTTGTTGGGGATGCTGACTTCATTTTCCCAATCGGCACCTTACGCTAGCTATGAGCCACCCTACAGGACGAGCCAGCTGCGCTAGCAAAAAGGATCACACAACCTGGGAGTATGACCGGGGATTACTGTGCTTGATGGCCAGCAAACTTGCCCTGACCTGCAACTCATTAGAGAATCTATGGGCATGCCAAGAGAACAGATGAGACGACATGAGACCGGATACAATGCAGAAGCATCCTGGTCTTTCCAATAACGACCCTGCCTAGCAGGACAGGCTGATTACGCTTCATATTGTCACTACCACATTGGAGACAGTAATGCTACAATGGCCTAAACCGAAGTACTTGATACGAGTATGCATGCTTATACTCTTCAGAGGTCCAAAATATTGTTCTAGCATACAATGCATTATTTTGAGTTGAATTGCAGCTAAATTCAATTTTCTGAGATTGTGGATTTGGGATGTTTATCCCACTGAGCTGTAAGCCATCAATCGCACCACAAATTACAACAATGAGTATGGCTGAACTATCTTGCTAATTGCATTCACTATGAGTCCTATTTCATATATTAGTTTCACCTTTTAAGTTGCATTACTGAAATAAATGAACTTTTGCATGATATTCTACTTTTTCGAGTTTCACCTGTATTACTGCAGTAAGCCTTGGTTATTTGCTTTGGGTCCTGCATTTGATTCCATTAAATTAAGATACTGAACAATATTCCAGATTGAGCACTGTAGGTTTGATTTTTCTAAAATCTCAGCCCAACTATGGAATATAAATGTTTAACATGAAATGTAAATGAAGCAAATACTCCCCAAGAGAGAAAAATATCATTTGAAAAGGTTGAAACAAAATGTGATTTGCTTACAAAAATAATCTCCCTTTTCATAGCCCTGGAAACATTTAATTTCAGTTAAAATTGAGACAACTAGATGGAGCTGAGTGTTTACTAGCCAGATACTCTTCCTATCACCATGTGGAGTTCACAGGAGATATTTTTTTCTTTACACCCTGAGAGAGAAACATCTGCCACTGAATTTTCTATCTTCTAAGTGGGAGGCAAGCATTTTCACCACCAAGCCACCCGGCCGCTCATTTGTTTTTTTTAAAAAAAGTGAAATATTTAAGTCACAGAAATCTGGGGCAAAAAGTACTTGAGCAGGATTGAAAATAGAGTTGCTCTCTATATAAATTCTCAACTGTATTCAACACTTATATTGACTCCTCAAACTAAATCTAGGCTCAAAGAGGTACCAGAATCTACATGGGTGATCGACATGTCCAACTGTCTATTGTCCATCACAAACACAATATTCTACAGAAAAGCCTCAACTACAACACAGATGATACCAATCAATTAGAATTCTTTGCCGCTTTAGAAGGAGCATTTAAACCCATCAGAAAAAGGAGCATCTTCCAACAAATGGATATCATTCAACTTCATCAAAAAGTACCTGACCATTCAACCCAACATAGAACAACCAACACAAGCTATGAAAAGGGAGTGCTGTTATACATCAAAACATCTTAGAAACCACCCACAGATTATTATAATCACATGGCATCAGCATAGCACACAAACCAATTAAACCCTTCCAAAACATCCTAAGTAAAGCAAAAGACCTAGCAGCCTCAGAAGAGGAAGAAAATTGCCATCTACAATGTACAGAGTAAAATCTATGTAGGACAAACAGGGAGAAGACTAACAGAACACATCCATAGACACAGTCAGAAGACATGATGAAAACTCTTTAATTTCAGCACATATGGACAGACTTAAATATAGTCTCAACTTGCACACTGTGACCATCCTACACCAAGCAGAGTCCAAAAATGCTAGAGAATTCTGGGAAGCCTGGCACCCTGACAAATCAATCATCAATAAAAAGCATATACATATCATTCAAAGGAGACAAATCAATAAGCCAAAAAAGGAACAACACTCAACATTCAGATAAACATAGATTAACACCAAGATTAACATCAGAGCTACAGTAAATAGCCCAACCAAAGAATCACCATGGCCATTCTCATCAATACCAACAGGGCAAGACATTAGACAAGGTGAGATCTGACCGGTATAATGTTCGGTTTGGTGATTTGACATTTTGCATGTGCATGTGTATATTGTCGTCATCTAGCTGCCTGGACAGCTCAGCAGTGTTGCGTGGGGTGCGCAGCGGTTGAAAAAGAACTTGTTTCCTGCTTCTTCAACCACAGCTGTGTCACGCAAAGCAGCTGCAGTTGAAAACGCAGGGAAAAAAAAGGTCAGGTAAGAGCCCAGGCAGGTAGGTGGGCTAAAACAGTAGCAGACATAGAACCATTTCTATGTATGCTCTCTGTTTGCTGCTTTTCAGAGCAACCAGTTCTATAGAAGTGGACAGAACAGGTAGAATCCCACCCCTGACATTATCTTATAAATTGAGAGCAAACTACCAACACTAATGTTGTTACTTAGTCTGGATAATGAAACATCTTTAAGAAAACAACCAAGCTCAGACAATACGAAGAATCCTCTATTTTAATGTCTTTATCTTTCTTTTTTTATACTTCTGTGAATAAAACTAATCAAAGGAAATCTCTGATATAGTTAGCGATGGCTCAAAATATCCTTGAAAACAACAGAAAGCTGAATGAAAAAGCAACATCTGAGACTAAGTTCATGATATACTAAAAATCTTGCATAAGTGAATTCGTGAATGAATTGAAATGTAGCTCCCCTTTTATGCATAAGCACACAAATCTCAGCCATGGCAAATGTGCAGTAAGAAGTCAGTTGCAAAATACATTTTGCAATTCATTTGACATTATGCAGCCTACCCTATTAAAACAAGCTGTTGTTTCTAGGGTTTTGATCAACCAACTGTATCCAATTAACTAAATTAGAAAGGAGAAGAACTACAAAACATTGGGGAAGGGTGTGGCTTTGGGTTTTCTTTGTTTTTGGAATCCATTGTTGTATCGTGTGACCCAGTTAGTACTTTCCTGTGAAAGCAACATAAAAGTTGCTAGTTGAAGTCAATGGATGTCAGCTTCTTTGGATCAGGGTGTAACATTTGCATATGGGATTCAGACATGACCAAGATAAACAATAAGTCAAATCCTTTAGAGGACTTTCTTAGAACAAAATCATAATTTCCTAGATAGCTTTCTTAAGAAACCTGAAAGTTGCCTTGTTAGGACTTGTATAAAGTGACATAAAGAATATGCATTGAAAACTAACTCAGGATAAATGATGGAAGAGATTTTCTCTTTCTCTTTCTTTGTATTTCATCTCCTTAATAAAAAACAGCTGTTCAAACCAAGCATCAAAACAGTTCACTAGCTCTTTTTCAATAATTCCAAGACACAGCTGGAAAGAGAGTGGATAGTTTGTGCTGAAGATGATAGAAACTCACCAGAGTGGGTGATGCTTACATGTGTTCTTTTTAAAAGCTCATTAGGGAGAAATCTGCTGAGAGGAAGCAAAGTTTAGTGGCTTTAATATTATTAGACTACAGCTTATTTTTTAAATAAATTGAACTTATCTTTAATTCCTGCCATAAATATAATAGGCTTATTTTATTTATAGGAAGTATTGCTTCCAAACCAGTTCCCAATCTCAGGTGGCCAATAGGCAGATTTGAAAGTAGCTGCCTATGGGAGAACAATCTATAGCAGGGGTGTCTAACTCACATCATCACAGCAGCATCACCTGACATATCAGGACTTTTTTCCCCTTTGCTAAACCAGGTGTGGGCATGGCCAGCATGTGATGAATTTGGCCCATGGTCTGGGATTTTGACAGCCCTGATCTATAGGAAAATTCTCATCCTGACATCTACATTTCTTTGCTGGAGTAGTGCAGTTGACATTGCACTGTAATGTAAAAGTGGGCAATGTGTAGTCCATAACCCCATTTTTACAGTCCCTAGAACTCATAAATTTGATGATAAGTTAAGCTGAGCTTCAGGGTCTGGAAAAATTAGATAATAATTTACATTTTTCCTTAAAGCCCTAAAATGTTGGATGTAGTGATTAATGATATCAGATTAGAAACCAGGTGATAATGAACTCTAGTCTTATCTTACACACAAAGCTTAGGTGGTGACTTTCTCCCTAGGAAGAAGGCAGTGGCAAACCACTTTGAAAATACTGTGAAGAAAATAGTATGGACTTATCCAATAATGCTGGAGCTCAAAACTGAAGTGAAACAAACAAAGCCCTAGAACAATGAAAAATAAAATAAAAACAAAATCAATAAAAACAAAGCAAATGTCCAAGCAGAAAATTTCCGCTAACATCATGGCATCATTCACTTTCAAAGTACTATGTTCTATTTTTAGCCCATTAAAAGGTTATTTTTTTTTGAAAAGTTTTTGATATGATGTACATACATGAATTGGTCAAAAAATTATGATCTTTGTCAAATGACCAAACATTTCTCCTGTCAATATTTCCATCCCACTTAACCCAAAACTTCATTTCCTTCTTGTTTTTCATTACCATGAGTAAATTACAAATAGTACAGGAGCTGACAAACATCCCCCAACTAAAAAGGGCCAGGAGCATACATCCTGAAGCAGAATAAAACAAAGCAAAATATTTCTTCAAGAAATTGCCAGGAACTAGATTTGCTTCTAGTCTGAAATGCACCCTAACTAGGTTGCATCTACTGACCAGTATTGGCTGGCTGTGCAATACAATGGCATGGTTTCATTGTTTTCAATGAAGATTTTCAAAATGGTATGTTTATATCATTTGCTTAATGTCTGGATGAGTCCAATCTTAAGCCCATGTCACACCGAACCAATGGATGCAAAGAGGATGTAAAATGGACAAAAAAGCTTGCCATCCGTTGGAA
>BHFT01008249.1:0-35310 GCA_004320025.1 Laticauda laticaudata
TTTGAGAGCGGATAACAACGGATGGAACATTTTGCTCGTCCGCTGTGTCCTTTTTACAAACGTTTTGCATCCGTTGTCCAGTGTGACAGGGTGTTTGTCTATATTACAAGGGGGAAAATGTTGCCCCAATCCCTTGCATGCCTATTGCCTTTTTCCTAAGCAAGCATATATATATAAAGGCATGAATACACACACACACACACACACACACACACACACACACATGAACATAGCAATTTTGGCAGTGTTTTGTCACTCCCTTCTTCCAAGAGTTGACAGATGGCTACTAGCCTAAATTTACTGAGCTGGCTTTGTGCCTAAGGTAGGCTAGAACTCACAGTCTCCCAGGTTCTATCTTGATATTTTTACCATCTCCTCAAATAGACTCTCACATAATATTATAATTATTTATGCAAATACCTAGTTGTCTTAAGAATCTATCCTGCTGGAGGGGGGGCAGAGCTGGCATCACGACGATACAGCATGCAATCTTGGAGGTCTGAGATTGCAGCTGCTATCTTTGCCCCTGGATGGTCTAAACAGACCTAAGCCATCCCGTAGAGACAGTTATAGTGAAGAGCGCGTCCTGTAGATCCCAGGGATACTGGGTCGAACCCTGGTCGAACCAGGAGAAGCCCTTCTTTCCAGCAGCAGAGAGGCAGCCTTTAAAGCTGCTGAAGTTGGGACAGCTCCAAACGGAAGAGGCTTGAAAGAGAAAGTGTGTCGGTTTGGTGATAACTTTTCTTTTATTATTCTAAGACTTAACAGGATTTTAAAGGACACCCTAAGGAAAAGAAAGAATCTGTAAAAGTTTTGACAGAACTGAATAAGCAGCGGTTTTAAACAGAAATGTCAAAGTAAGGCTTTGTTTTTTGTTTTGTTTTTTATTGCTGGACTTCAATCATGATATTGCATTTGCTAACTTGACTGGTTCTTATTCTATTTTCATGTAATTTTTCTTCTCCTTTTTGACTTTGCAATATTTCAGGTTAGAGGTTCCCTTTAGTTATTTTTATATACTTGTTTTTTTTTCTTTTCAATTTTTATTACATTTTATCTGGGAAAGGAGGGGGAGAGTGAGAGTTAAGAAATTTCATAATACTGCCAACTAGAGGCTTGAAAATGTTTTAGACGAAGCTGAGAAAGCTGAGAAAGAAAAATCTGAAACTCCCTTTAAAGGACGTTGCTACGTGATAAGATAGATGGAAGAACACGGGAGAGTGTTATTGCAGGTGTTCTTCTGGATTTCTATCAATAATTGAAACTTGGCTTTGAAGCTTGTGGAGAAGAGAGTTATAACAAGAGCCTTGGATAATTAAATAAAGAGCAGTGGATTTTTTTTGTTTGTTTGTTTTTTTTAAGTGTTGCTACCCCTCCTTACCAGCTGTACTGTTCACTTTTTTAAAAACCTTTATTTTTTTAATATTTCTATTTTTGCTTTGTATTTTAAAGGGAAAGCCTCAAAAATTTTCTTTTTTTTCTTTTTTTCCTTTCTTCTTTGGGATTTTTTGTTTTTCGATCTATTCTTTTGGTTTTATGTCTTTTTTTTATTTGAGATCTCTCAATTGGATTAAGGTGTTGAAGAACCTGAAGAATTTTTTTTCTTTTTCTCTTTTTTTTCTCTTTTTAAACCTTTTTTATTTTTCTCCTTCCTTTTTACTTAACTATTGATTGGATTAAGATTAACAAGAACCTGAAGAAATTTTTTCTCCTTTTCTTTTTATTATTATTGGGTTTTTCTCTCTACCATTTTTATTTTTTATCTTGGATTATAATTGGCTATTCCATAATTGGATTAGGGTTTAGAAGAATCTGAAGATTTTGAATTGTTTAAAATGAGTAGGAAGTTTATACCTTCTGGCTCCTCAACTTCTACTTCCTCCTCCCTACCATCTGGAGGACAACGTTCAATTCAGACAATGTTAAAGCAAGACAAAGATCAAGAAAAAGTGACTCTACAGATGANGACTCTACAGATGATTATGCAAGGAATCCAAGATCTTAAAATAAAATCAGACACCATTGAAAAGAGCATAGAAAATATTGAGCCAAAACCAGAGAATACTGAACAAAGAACAGGGAAAACTGATGAAAAGGTGGAGAATATTCAACAAATGATGGTGAAGTATGATGAGAGATTCCAAAAAGTTGAAGAAGATAAACAAAGAGACAAGAAGATTGGAGATATTGATAGTTCTTGTATTGTTTTGGTTGAAGCTGAAGTATTAATTGACAGGTAGGAAATTGCTATAAATAATGTTATGAACTATACTTAGATCAAACCAAAGGTGGCATAGTTCTAGGTTTTCTAGGTCTAAAATTTCAATACTGGTGGCATAAGGTATTCTGCTACAAGTAGAGGAAAAAATCCTTAACCAGTTGTTAAGAAGAAAATGTAGCCATGTATTCATAGGAGTCAAGCTTGGTCAAGCTTTACCAACAAGAAGCTTTTCCTTACTAGTCTGTTTATAATAGTTTATCCCCCGCCTAATATAACATTAGGGGTGCTGTGGCTCAGTGGCTAAGACACTGAGCTTGTCGATCAGAAAGGCAATTCGGTGGTTTGAATATCTAGCGCTGCATAATGGAGTGAGCTCCCATTACTTTTCCCAGCTTCTGCCAATCTAGCAGTTCAAAAGCAGGTAAAAATTTCAAGTAGAAAAATAGGGACCCCTTTGGTGGGAAGGTAACAGTGTTCCATGTACCTTCGGCATTTAGTCATTCCAGCCACATGACCACAGAGACGTCTTCGGACAGCGCTGGCTCTTCGGCTTTGTAACAGAGATGAGCATCATCTCCTAGAGCCAGAAACAACTAGCACATATATTACCTTTACTAAAAATAATATTAGCATTACATTTGCTAATATAATGAGCATTTGACCCCAATGAAGAAAAAATGACCTAGAATTTAAATGGGTGATTTGACCAGTTTGGTTTTCTTCTAGCAGTGCAGAATTGCCATGATAGAGTTCCTTCTCCTTTTTTCCTCTTCTCTCTAATTTCAATTTTTTATGTCTCATTTAATTTTGTTTTGAATCATATTTGAATTATCTTTCATTTCCTTGTTTTTTTTAATCTTATAAGTCTCTAATTTCACATCTGCTTGCGTTTGTAGGATAAAGTAACATTATATTCCATTTCAAATAACATAATGCCACATTTACATTTTTTATTAGTTTAATTCAAAGATGCTGTCTCCTCCTGTTGATTTATTTCTTTTCAGCTCCTCTAATGTATTGTCAAATTTCAAACTAAATATTCATATGAGATGCTCTCTTGATGTTCTCTGAGCTTGGTTGTTTTCTTGCAGATGTTTCATTACCCAAACTAGGTAACATCATCAATCAATATTCATATGTCTAACATTTTCCACTACTTCATTTATTTCCTTTATTATTATGTAACAATATTAATACATTAATTGAGTGTAATGGTGCTAACAATGCAATTATATCCCAAAGGTGCTTTTTTTCAAGAGGCAACTGAACTTTCTTTTCTTTCTTTCTTTCTTTTTTTTTTTTGAAGATGTTTCACTTCTCCATTCCCCATCATTCAGTCAGAGCCAAAGAAGCTTCTTGGATGAGAAGCTAAACATCTAAAGAAGCTTCTTGGATGGAAACTAAGCATCTGAAGAAGTTTCTTGGATGAAAAGCTAAACTTTTGAAGAAGCTTCTTGGGTTAAAAGCTAAACATCTGAAGAAGCTTCTTGGATAAGAAGAGAAATGTCTTCAAAGAAAAACAAGAAATTCCCGTTGCCTCTTGAAAAAGCACCTCTAGGACAATCATGACCTGAATAACTGAGAATCTCCACAAACAATGCACATTCAATAATATTATTCCAGGACAGTTAGTTATGTCTGCAATTGCACTCAGTGGTCTTTTGTGCAAGGTGAATTAAAACAAAAGTTAAGATGGAAGAAGTAATGGGACTAAAGCTCCATCCATTTTAAAAAAAATATTTTTCTTGAAAATTAGGCTTTAGAAACATTGAACATGGTGATCTTTTTGACATATATCACAGTCTTTACATTGTTAGATACCTTTTGTGAAGTCAATGGGGAAGCCACATTCACTGAATAACTGTGTTAATAACTTAATAAATGCAGTGATTCACACTCAACAAATGTGGCAAGAAAGGTTGTAAAATGGATCAAATCTCATTTAACAAGTGTCTCACTTAGCAACAGAAAAGTTGGGCTCAGTTATGGTTGTAAGTCAAGAACTACATGTATTGGGATATGATTCAAATTTTAATATAGAAGATTCTTAAGGGGCATATAAAGATGAAACCAGACACTTTTCTTTTAGGCTTCACGGATAAAGAACTTGGAAAAAAAAAAGCTTGGGAATTTGTTTTATATATGTTGACAGCAGCAAGAATGCTTTATGCACAAAAAATGGAAAGGTAGTTTAATTCCCACAATGGATGACTGGCTGGAAAAACTGATGGAGTTAGCAGAGATGGCTAAATTGAGTGTTTTAATCAAAGAAAAGAACACATAAAATTTTGTTTTCACTTCAAAGCCACTTCTGGATTTTGTGCTTCAGAAGGAAAAAAAGGAAACTCTGATTCTCGCTACCGTGTTTCTCCAACAATACGGCCTCCACCAATAGGAAGCCCCACTATGTTTTATAGGCATTCAATTTATAAAAGAATTTTTATAAAATCAAATTAAGCCTGTCCCCCCAAATTAAGGCCCCATATAAACTTGCGAAATGGGGGAATGGTGGGGGGCTTGCATTTAGGAAGTACTTGCATGCCTGGATATGGTGCTGCCTGCATTGGTGGGGCACTTCATATCGGGAAACCTTCTGCCACCGTTGCTTTTTCTTCTCCCTTGCTGCTGCGGCATTAGAGGAATGCCACGGCGTTTGGCGCAGCTATGTGCGGCCAGTCAGGGTTCCTCCTGCAACCAGAGCCCTGAGGAGACACTTGGCTTCAGGCGCTCCCGTCACCACGTTCCGAGGGAAGGCCTCGCCTGAGAGGATCTCTCCCTCTCTCTCTCTCTCTCCCCGCAAGGTCTGCACTGCGGGCTGAGGAGGAGAGGAGGCTGCAACCAGTTCCTTCTGCTGCTGAGAGGTGAGAAGCCACGGCTTTGCACAGCAGTGAAGCGCTGCTTGCCCGGGTGAGATTTGGGAATGAGGGGCAGGAGGAGGCATGCACGCACCCGCGGCTCACTTTCCTGGCTCTGCCCAGCCCTGGCAGGATGAGCGGAGGGTCCGGCGGGGAGGCGCTCACTGCCTTGGTGAGAGCTCTGCCACTGGGAAGGAGGACGGAGGACATATCAGGCCCAGCCTTATAATGTGAGAAACACGGTATTTGTCCTCAATTCGTACATCACCTGGTATTGCAATATCAATGAAATAGAAAGGAAGGGAAGGGAAGGGAAGGGAAGGGAAGAGAAGAGAAGAGAAGAGAAGAGAAGAGAAGAGAAGAGAAGAGAAGAGAAGAGAAGAGAAGAGAAGAGAATTCTTTATTGACCAAGTGTGATTTGACACATAAGGAATTCTACTTTTATTTCCTTTTTTAAATATTTTGGTACAATAGGATTCAACTTCATTTTTTTAAATAGAAAACTTCAAATCCTATAAGGAATATTTGAGCATTTCCATTATCCATTTTTAAAAAACAAATAATTGTCAAATAACAATTACATAGTGGGAGAGCTCTCAACATTGCCAATTTACTGTACATAGAATATGATGTTTTCCATGGTCTGTTTTAAAGCTTGAATTCTTTTTTTTCTCTGGTTAATGAACCAAACTATCAATATCAGATTGTTCCAGAAAAAACATTCTTTTAGGAGCAAGGTCGAATGTTGCTGATATAAATTCTGCCAAATTACTAAAACCTGCTTGGCAAATCAAGCCTCTGTGTTCCAAAGTTGTTCTAGATTTGGGGCAGCATTGAAAGATAATGTTTTGTGTTGATTTTCAATTGTTTCTTCCAGAAGTATTTCACGAGCTGAGTATACATTCCTCTGCTTGCAACAGAATACCCAATATCACCAGGCTTGAAATCTGGGGCTTGGAAAATCTTGAACTATGCTACCTACAGTTGGACTTAAGCGTAGTACACAAAATTATCTGCTACAATGTCCTACCTGTCAATGACTACTTCAGCTTTTACCGCAACAATACAAGAGCACACAACAGATACAAACTCAATGTAAATTGTTCCAGACTTCATTGCAGCAACAGAGTGGTCAATGCCTGGAATGCACTATCTGACTCAACATCTGACTGTTGTTACATCCTCTAACCCCCACTCCTTTAACTTCAAACTAACCACTAATGACCTCACTCCATTACTAAGAGGTCTGTAAGGGCCATGCATATGTGCACCATTGTGCCTACCGTCCCTGTCCTATTGTTCCCATTTATTCATACCTGTTTCCTGTATTCTTACTCATGTTTATACTTATACCTATTATCTTGTAAGCAATTCACAAATCAAATAAATAAATAAAATAAATAAAAACATGTTGCATGCTTTGATTAGATGTAGAAACCTTCTGCTCTGAGTAAATTAATGGCACTCCTGTCTGAGTCACATTAAACTACCCTACTCTCCTTGTTCTTTAAGTGTTAGTCCACTTTGGTACTGAATTTTGTGAATTGAGCTCTTCCTTTAATGTCTAATGCAGACTTGTCCATTAAACTAAAGACTGGTAATTTCTGAGATGAAATGTTCTCTTTGAAGATAAAATTTTAAAAAATCTAAGGATCCCTTCTGCAGTTATTAATATAGATATAACCCATTAAAAATGAAGAAATGATAGGAATGAAAGGCTGTGAGATATCAGGCATACTCTGCTGTAAGTTCCTAATTTTGGAATATAAATTTTTGAAGTTAAAATTCAGATAAAGTAGAACACAAAATAGAATAAGCTGATATACTACTAAAATATTTGAGAGATTGATTTTGGCTTATTGAAGGCCTCTGCACATCCACCATGGTCAGTGGGTATTTGATTCAGTGCTGTCCATATCACATAGGGCAGGTCAAGTCCAGGTGGTGTTTCCAAGATGCAAGGCAAATTTCAAGATTGTAAAGGGAAATTTTCTATCCAATGTTATTTCCACATATTGTACCTTGTTTTCCCGAAAATATGACTTACCCTGAAAGTAAGCCCTAGCTTGAATTTTACAGCCCAGTATTAGCCCTACTCCCAAATTAATTAAGATCCACTCCAGAGTGCATGGGTAAAAATTAAGCTGTGGGGCTGGGGGGGTGGAGCTGCCCTAGTACTTACTTTTGGACAGTTGTAGCCACATCTTGTACACCCCAACATCTGCCTTGCTTATCCATTTCTTCTGCAGCCAGCAAGGCTGGCAAGACTCTTCTGAAGGCCTCTGTAGCTGTTAACAAAGCTCTGGATAGATCCTTTCCTCCAGGAAAGCCTTGCTGGCTGCAGAAGAAGAAATTCCTGAAGGCTTCTGACAATGAAAAGGAGGCCAGGGGCAATTCACGCAAGTGAGGTTAGTCAGTGGATGACATCCCCCGAAAATAAGATCTGGTGCTTTTTTTTGTGGCAAAAAAATATAAGACAGGGTCTGATTTTCAGGGAAACATGGTATATGTTAAAATCATACATGACAATGTACTCTTTAATAATTCCCATGCATTGAAACATAACATTTGCAGATTAGATAATCTTCCTTCCTCCCCCGTTGCTATACATTATATAGAATTATAGCTGGCCTTTAGGAAAGCATTACAATGTTATTCAATAAAAAAGAAACCCTCCCAGAACTTAGGGTTGGCATTCCTACATAGAGTACTAGAATTCTAGGCAAATATGAACACAGAATTGCCCATTATAATCATTGGTATTCATAATATCCCTGAAACAGAGTTTTAACTTTAAGCTCATACTTAACTGCTTTCCCTGAGGATGCTGTTTTACATTAGGGCAAGTTATTAATTAATATTCATCCTTCTGGTCATAAAATTTAGTTCTAGGGGATGATCATTTTACAGACGCTATAAACATTTGCTGTAGTGTTGCTCACTTTTGTGGCATTGCCATTTCTGCAGAAAGGAATAAAATGTTTCATTCTTTGTAGAGATAAGAATAATTCTGCTATTAATGCTGGCAGAAACTTAACATAGCAATACATTAACTGTATACAAACTCCAGCCTACAGCTATGGATCTACTTTATATGGAGCATTATATCAAGAGTATGCTATAGAAGAACAGTGAACATACAAGAACAAAGCATTGAAGGCTAAGGTACAGAAGGGCAGTGGGAATTTAATGCTAACATACAATTAAAAATGGCACTTGAAGAATTATGGGTTTATTCATTAATACCTGTTGTTTTAATCTGTGTGAAATTAAAAGGAAGAGTATATTTCATGAAATTCAATGGAATCCTAGGAATTTCACTAAAACTTTTAACATTTTAAAACATTTCCTTTACAAGAATAATGTTGGGATGCATCAATACAAGAAAAAAAATAGGAGAACTGAGTAATGATTTTGAAAATTGTTCTGTGTAGTTATATGAGACAGGTATAGCAGATAATAAAGCAAATTATTATTTCAAGTTGGCTGTTATGCATTGTCTCAGGAAGAAGAAAAAGAAAACTTTTCTTAGCAAAGAAAATCCCTTAGTAAATACTAGAAATGTAAAAGAAATCAATCATAGATCGAAAAAAGCAGACCTTTGGGAAAACCACATTCCAAAGATTGGATATTTGTTTACCTAAATTAATATTGTGATCAGTTTAATGTAAATAAAGTATATATACTTGATATGAAGTACATATACTGATATACGTAATATATTATATACTTTGAAAAGGGAGTTAGTGAAGCAAAACCCCTTTCTCATTTTTAAACCATCTGCATCTCTTCTCTGCTTTTTAAAGCATCTGTGTCCTCTGGAACAGTGGTCGCCAACCAGTGGTCCAGGGCCCACTGGTGGTCCATGAGAAAATTTTGGTGATCTGCAGAGAAATGTCACCCCAAAGCAATTAATCCAGACTGTGTGGGAACACAAGGCTGCACCGCCCACATGGCCCTTGCAAACAACATGAGGTTGTGAGGGGAAGGGGGAAAGCGTGGAGGGGGAACTCATCCCATGTGCCTGGCCTGGCCACCTGGCTGCTTCTTTCCATGTCTTTCTTCTTCTGCTTTTGTCTACAAACAAGGAAAGCAGCAAAAGTCGTTCTTTCTCTCCCCCAAACTCCACCAGAAATGAGTCTTTGGAACTCTGCAAGGCATCCTGCTCCAAGAGGCTGCACCAGTACAAGTCTCACAAAGACTCATTTCTGATGGAGTTTGAGGGAGAGAAAGAAAGACTTCTGCTGCTTCTGCTGCTTTCCTTGCATGAAGCCAAAAGTCTCTCTCTNAGAAAGACTTCTGCTGCTTCTGCTGCTTTCCTTGCATGAAGCCAAAAGTCTCTCTCTCTCTCTCCCTCTCTCTCTCTCTCTCTGTCTCCCTCTCCCTCCCTGAGAACGAAGCTGGAGATGGTATCCTGTGATCCCAAATAAAGAACGATCGATCAGTAGGAAAATGGGGTGGGGGATTTTCCTGCAGACATTTTTGGGGATTTTCCCAGGGTCTCTGGTCTGCGGGATTTAAGATTATGAGTTTAGTGGTCCCTGGGATCCAAAAGGTTGGCGACCCCTGCTCTGGAAGTCTTGGTTTTCTGATTCATAGGATCTCCTCCTCCTCCTCTTCTTCCTCCTCCTCTGCTTCCTTCCAAAGAATTCTCCATAGTTTCATCACTGATTTTCATGTTTAAAGTTTCAAAAATGTTTTGTGAACCACTGGATGACTGTAGAATGACATGTTTTTCATAGATGTTTATGTGCACAAGTTACATCTTGCATTGTACCAAAAATTGAAAAAGCAAGAAATTTAACATGGCACATTTTAATAGCAGTATGGGCTGTTTCTAGGTAGCAGGTTATTTCCACATAATGCACTAATCAGCAGCGATCAACTTTCATTGGGTCAACTAGTGTAATTAGAAGAGACTGAATGCATGCAAATTAGGTCCTGAAGGAGCACCAATTTCTGCAGCTAAGTTGTTGAAATGGATAGCTCTGCATCCATGCATAAAATAGAGCCTTAGGGACAGTGTTGGGGAACAAAGGAACATTAAGAGCAATCCAAGAAGAGGTAAAAGTCCCAGTGTACATTTCTATGTCAGAATGGAAGGAAATTTTCAGGTCTAGATAGTGTGAAAATTAAAGGAATATTTGTCACTGAGTGGATGTTTTGATCCTATACTCTTTCCTCTATTATTGAGAGACTGAAGAACTGAAAAAGAAATTTGTGGAAAGTAAAATTACATTAAAAAGCAGCAAAAGGATAGCAAATTTTCTCCCCAAGTAGACATTCTAAATAAATTATCTACCACACATGGGCGAGCATGTGTGTTTCTGTGAGTCTATTAAGAAAGAAGTCTACTATTAATAAATGTTTTTTTTCCTTTTTAAGCATCACACTCTGTTGTATTTTTTAATTGAAAAGCCTAGGAATACACAAACATAGAGGCATTTATCTATGCACAAATAAAATTATGTGCAAACACGATTCATATATGTCAAACAGCATGTTTATGTAAATTCCTAATTCTTTGATTTTGGGAAATAGCTCACCAAAGCAAATAGGAGTACCTGTAGCCACAACTGAGTTTATGGGATTGGAAAAAAACTCATGCAGATAGGGTAAGGAATGATTGGCCAACTTTTTAAAATATTAACAAAGTGTTTCATTTAAGAGATTGGAGTAAACTCAGTAGCCAACAGAAAAGAAGACCATTGTTCTGGTGCATTGTAAGAAAAGAGATGGCAGAACCTAGGGTTGGGAGTAAAAAAAAGGAAATTAGGCTACAATTCCTATGTAGTCATAAGCATACTAAGTCCAAACCCCTTGAATACCATTGAAACCTATCTAAGCTTAGCAGGGAGTCTACGTAAGTTGCCACAGCCAATTCACCATGACCAACTTGCCACAACCAACTTGCCATTGGCTGTAACTTAAAGGTTATAGCCATCTCTAAGCAGTTTACAGAGTCAGCCTGTAAACAGCCTGTTAATTTCCCTCAACAATCTGGGTCCTCATTTGACCTACCCCGGAAGGTTGGAAGGATGAGTCAATCTTGAGCTTGGTGAGATTTAAACTGCCAAATGCAGGCAGCTGGCAGTCAGCAAAAGTAGCTTCTAACCAAGTGCCTTCTAACCACTGCACCACCATGGCTCATTTTGCGTGAAACTTCTTCATGGCCTTTTGCACCAGGCCCCCTTCTGAGTTTTTTTAGCTTGTTTTTGAGGAAATGTGGCTTAATATACAAAAACATTAAATAAAATTAACACCTGACAGGGATAAACACTTTAGCTAAGGAACAATAAGGAAAGAGACAAATATTGGGGATCAATTTTCCTACTTTTTCTGCAAAATAGCCTCTTCCTGGGATCAGTTTTAGAACTAGTTTTGAAGGAGGATAGTCATGGAGGAGAAAAGGCAATTACTCTTCTTTTCCTCTTCTTTTCTCCTGATGTTTAAAAGGTTTTCACCCCTTAATATTTTGGGCAGTCTCTTGGAAAAAGAAAAAAGAAAATAAAACCAATCAGCTAGAGCAGAAAGGAAGATGGGGGTTGTGAGAAAGGCCTGACTCAGCTGTGGGACCATAAGGAAGACAGAAGATGATTCATTGGTTCAGTTGTGTAATAAACTTTAAGCCCATGTCACACTGCCCAACGGATGCAAAAAGGACACAGCAGACGAGCAAAATGTTCCACCGCTTCAAAAAGGGGCAAAAATTTGAATAACTAGAGTGGATAACAAGGACGCGGGGAGGACGCAGGGCAGATGCGAGCGGATGCGGAACGGAAGGGAACAGAAGCCCAGTGGATTGAAGTGGATGGGAGCGGATGGGCGCATCCGCAGGGCTTCCAGGGGGCCTTCAGCAAAGCGGACGTGGAACGGATATAGCGGATGCACAGCGGAAGCATAATGGATGCCTGGCGTAACTGCGCATGCGGGGAGGATGCATTGTGTCAGCCCTGCGGATATAACGGAAGCAGCTCGGAAGCAAGTCGCCATTCAGAGGAAAGTCCTGCTGCTGGACGGATTGGCTGCCTTGCCTGCCCTGCCTGCATGTCTGTCTGCAGCCTTGGCTTGCCTGCCAGCCTCCCTGCCAGCCTTGCTGCCAGCCTCCTGCCAGCCTTGCTGCCAGCCTCCCTGCCAGCCTTGGGCCAGCCTGCCTGCAAGCCTTTGCTGGCCTGCCTTCCTGCCAGCCTTGGTTCATGTTGCCTGCCAGCCTTGGTGCCTGCCTCCTGCAGACCTTGGTGCCAGCCTTCTTGCCAGCCTTGCTGTCTGCCTGCCTGCCTGCCAGCCTCCTGCCAGCCTTTCTGCAAGCCTTGGTTCCTGCCAGCCTGCCTGCCAGCCAGCAACCCACAACCATGCAAGCACAGCAAGCCTCAGCCCATCTGCTGCCAGCCCTGGCAAGAGGGACAGGGCTACCATCCCGCCCCTGGCCTCACTCTGGTTCCTGGGGCTTCTGCAGCATGGGCTCGCTCTTTCTGGGGCTGGCGCTTCTTCTGCTTCTGCTTCTGGGAGGAGCTGATGAAAAGCACTCGCGCACCAGCCACCTCCAAAGCACCTGCACCTTCACCCCTGAGACTGAGCGACCAAGAGGAGTGCAAAGACTCATTTTGTTTTTAGCTTGTTGTTAATAAAGTCTATTTATGATTCACACACTTGCTTCATTTCTTTTTTTCAATAAAGTCTTGGTGGAAACTTTTAGAAATGGTTTTAGCTTTGGCATGCTTGTGGGATGGGTTAGATAGCGTGGGATGGGCAGGTATACCTTTGGGATGGGTAATAGCTGTGGGATAGATAAACTCCAGTGCAGACATAGTGGGACTGTATGGTCCACCCTCCCAGGTGCACACCTATGGCCCTTTATTATCAATAATAATGTAATAATCATCCAAACATGTCAACCTAAACACAACTCTTTATTAAACACCGTCCGTTCATTGTAGGCCCACCCAACATACATGGCCCAATCTCATCCATGTGATGAGACAGGCTGAGGAAGCATCCATTAAGCATCTACCATCCTGTCTTGCCACTCCACTGCTCCAGCTGGGGAGGTGCACCAGCATCTCAGGAGGTTGCGCTGCTTCTTCCCTTCATGTGAGGCTCTGTTGGGGCCTTGCACATCCTCAGTGTTATCAGGTTTCACCCTTGCCTCATTCCCCAGGCTCCATGTCCCCATTGCCTTGCTGACAGTCCACAAGCCTGTCCTGTAACACTGGGTAGCGGGTGCCATGAGATTGTGCAGGATGCAGCAAGCTTCCATGACTCCTCACGGTCTAGGGCTTGCTGCATGGTGGTGAGAAGTACCTGGAACCTGTTGGCCAGGATGCCAAAGGCGTTGTCCACCACCCGCCTTGCCTGGACAGCCTGTAGTTGAAGATCCTCTCTTTACGGGTGAGCGGTCTGGAGGTGTAGGGTTCAAGAGGTAGGTTGTGAGGGAGAGTAGGGTCATCCCCCACGATGAAGTAGGGCACATCTGTGTTGTCATTGGGCAGGGGTCTGGATCTGGGAAGCCACGATGAGGTTGCGTTCCAGCCCCTCCTTGTGGACACTGCCGTTGTATACCTGGGCATCTGAAGATGAGCCGTTGCCTGAAGCATCGATGTACATGAACTTGAAGTCAGCATCGACCATGGCGAAGAGGATGATGCTTGAAGAAAGCCTTGGAGTTGAAAATAAGTGGAGCCTGAGTTGGTTGGAGATTTGCAGGCCACGTGCTTGCCATCTATGGCTCCAACGGTGTGGGGAAGTTCCACTTCTGATACCACTTGCTCTGCAACTTTTTTCCAGCCTTCTTCAGTGGAGGGGTACTGGAGGAGCTCCTTTTTGTATTCTTCGATGATGGCCTGCACCACTTCTCTGACCACATTGCTGATGGTGTTGGATGGCACCCTCCAGCCATACTGCATGTCTCCTGTAGGTGGTCCTGAGGCCAAGTGGCACAGTGAGTGCCACCTTGAGCCCAGGTTCCAGGGTGGGGCAGAGCTGGTGCTCTGCTTGGTCAACTGGGTGTCAGGCCTGCACAAACTTCCTCAAACATGCTGGGGCATCCTCATGAAGTTTCTGGAACGCCTGAGTGTCTTCGTTCCTGAGCTCCACCATCAGCTTGTTGTACAGTCCGTCCTCTGCTCTTCTGGTGAACCATCTTCGGACCCCAGACTCTTTTTGGCTGCCTCTTTTCTCTTGCAGTAGAGTTCTCAGAGCCTGCAGATGCTTCGCACTGTTGCAAGAAGCGATGGTGGCTGCCGAAGGACTTTGTTACAATCCACGGTGGACATGACTGGATGCTGTGCGAAGATGAAGAGTCCAGATGAAGGCTGCAGAGGTTCTGCAAAGCTGGGCTGCCTGGGCTGAAAGTGAGATGCAGATGAGTTCTCCCTTTTTATAGGAAATATAGGTTTTCCACTAAGCATCCTCTAGGGATCCTCTTGGCATCCTCCTAGACATCCTTAATATTCGAGATAGGTCCCCTCTGGAACGTTTTTTCCGTTTTAAATGCTTTGTTTCCATGCTGCATCTGTTCTGCATCCGTTCCGCTTCCTCCCTGCATCCAGCGGATGCAAGTTGCGTGGATGCGTAGCGATGCCTAGCGGATATAGCGGATGCGTAACGAATGCGTAACGTGCGTAGCGGATGCAGAATGGATGAATGGATACATTTTCCGCGCAAATTTTGGGCAGCCCAAAACTTTTGGAGCGGATGAAACGTCAAATAAACGGATGCTGGACGGATAGGAAGCCAAAAGGAGGCAGTTGAGTACATCGCGTTTTCCAACGGATGGCAAGCTTTTTGTCTGTTTTACATCCTCTTTGCATCCGTTGGTTCGGTGTGAAATGGGCTTTAATTGTAAGCCACCTAGAGTCACTTGGTTGAGTTGAGCAGCTATACAAATTGAGTGAACCTATGAATGAATGAATGCACAAATTGCAATCATGTATGAATGAATGAATGCTTGCATGAAAAAGAGAAAGAAAAAAAGAAGAAAGAAAGAAAGAAAGAAAGAAAGAATGAGAATGAGAGAGAAGAAGAGAAAGAGAAAGAGAAAGAGAAAGAAGAGAAAGGAAGAGAAAGCAAAACAAGCAAGCCTTCATGGATCACTACTTAATTATGTACCCCAGAATTGAAACAATAAACTCAAAATACAGAATAACAGAATTGGAAGGGACCTTTGGGTCTTCTAATCTAACTCTCTGCTTAGGCAGGAAACCTATACCATTTCATACAATTGGATGTTCAATCTCTTCTTAGAACTTCCAGTATTGGAACATTCACAACTTCTGGAGGCAAGTTGTTCCACTGTTTAAATTGTTCTGTCAGAAAAGTTCCTCCTCAGTTTCAGTTGCTTCTCTCCTGATCAGTTTCCATCTATTGTTTTTTGTCCTGCCCTCAGGCGCTGGATTTGACCCCCTCTTCTTTGTTGTAAATATTTGAGATATTGAAACTGCTCTCATGTCACCCCTAGTCTCTTTTCATTAAAACTAGACATACTCCAATTCCGGAACATTCTTCATAGTTTTAGCCTCCAGTTCCCTAATCATCTTTTGTTTTTTGGGTTCTCTGTGCACTCTTCCAACTCTTTTTTATGATGGCAACAAAAAGCTGGGACAGATTCCAAGTGTGGTGTTTTCAGGCACTATAATGTGGTATTAACATTCATGTGATGTTGATTAAAAATGAATATGGAAATGGTTTGCATAATCCCTTCTTAGAAATTCAGTTTAGGCTTTCAGCTCTGAGATATCCTGATTATAATTATATACAAAGACAACCAAGTCTGTACTTTCTAATATTAAGCCAAGATCATCATCTCCATAATATATCCTAACTCCTCCTAGATAGGAAAAAATATATGTATGCTACCCAATATCATGCAAATATAACTGTTAAATATGTTCAAGTCAGACCTCCTTCTTGCATAAATGCAAATCACCTTTTCAATCGATAGATCACCCTGGGATTGTTTGCTTCTAGCTGGATCACTGCATTGATGCAGAATTTCATGGCTAATTAAAGGTGTAATCTCTATTTCAAAGAAGGCCATCACAAATCCTAATCCCATTTAAATCCCCTTTTTTAACTTATCACTTCTTTCAGCCAAGACAAAATGTATTTTCCGGTTATATCTGGCAAAAGTGTAGGGGTCCTAAAGGCAAGGAAAGTTGCACACTTTTGTCTGCAAGTTCAGAAGCTATACTTAAACAAGGGAATTTTTTTTTTTAGGATTCATTGCGTATGTGCCTTTTTAAATTATGTTGCTTCTGCCCTGCTTCCTTTATTCTGTTTACCAGTAACTTTTGGAGATAAGCTCTTTTGGGAGACAGACAATAATTGGAGAGTTGGGAGCCTGTATATATTTGGCAGGAAACTGCTATGTATACTGAAACACTACTTTCAATTTAAGAAGCAAAAATAAATGTTAGATTTAACTGAATCCTGTGAATTTCTTCCTCAGCATTAACCCTATCAGAACTCAGCGAAGCATACTATTGCCATGGTTTTTAAAAAGACAGCTCTCTTGATTTTTGTTCTCATTTACTATCAGGGAAGAAATTGATTTTGAAATGTAAGCACAATAAAGATGTTTTTAAGAACATGAAGATGTTTGAGAAGAGGCTAGAAGTCACACTATCATATTATGGTATGGTTTAATCAGGGGTGGGATTCAAATTTCCTAAAAAACCCACCCCCCTGGTTCTGTGGAGCTGCCTCTAATTTGTTGGTGTTCTTGGTGGTCAATGTGACTGGCTTGGGCAAGGTTTGTATATAAAATATTATAAATATTTAAAGTAAATATTGATTTTTATTAAAAAAAGAGCAACTTTTTCCAAAATCAGGCAAAGCAGGCAGGCAGGATTTGGGAGTATTGCTCACAAAGAATCACAGATTCACTCAGGAGAGCATGCTTTCTGCAATCTGCTACTGAGTCGTACTGAGAAACTGACAGCTTCAGTCCAAAGGAAGGTTCAGCTCTGCTTTTAGATCAGCTAGAAAGGCAAGAAAATCCAATGATTTCCTGCTTTGTAGCTAATCTAAATCTCCCACCACAGCAGAACAGCTGGGGAAAGAAAAGGAAAACAGCAACTTACGAAATCAGGCAAGTTCATAGCACCATGAACAGTAAGGAGTGAGTGGGCCGGGTGGGGCAGGGCAAGCCAGTGGTGCGATTTGCCGTTTTCTCCAAACCTGCGCGAATGTGTGACAACTGTTCATAAAACCAATCCACCAAATGGAATTCCACCCCATGTTTAAAGGCTTTCTGCATCTAGCAGATAACAGACTGGTGTGACTTGGAGTATTCAGTCCAACACCCTGCTCAAACAAGAAACCAGCATGACATCATGGAGTCTTGTGGGCGTTCCCCCAACATGGGTAACCATTTTATTACTAATAATATAAATTATTATATATAATATAATAATAATAATATAATATATAATATATACTAATATATGGTATTTGTTTTCTGATAAATATATGGTACCATATATTTATCTACTCACATTTGCATTCTTTCAAATGACTAGGTTGGCAGGAGTTGGAGTGAAGGTGAGAGCTTTCTCATTCTCATGATCCTGGGGTTTTGAACCTGGACTGCCTGCTTTCCAGCTGATAAGCCCAGAGTCTAAACCACTAAGCCACTGCACTAATATGGTATTTAATATGGTATTAAACAATGCATATTAACAATGGGTAACTAATAATAAAGACTATCCAAATACTGACAATCATAATTCTTCCCTGGCCTTCTGAAGAAACCCATCAGTGTGAGGTCTTCAGATCTTCAAACTATGGAACATCTATCTAGAATCTGCAGTACTCTGGTGCAGATCCCTGTTCCTAATCATAATTACATTGTCAACTCATAAAATGTTCCTATGCCTGTTTTAGTAGTTGCTATAAAAAAAAGGGGGAGGAAGGAAATCTGGAAGAGCAGTGCAGCAGTTTGAAAGCGAAAGTGCATTCCAACTCTTATCTTTAAAAGATTGTAACTAAAATATCAGAGTTTTTGCCCACAAATATATTTAATTGGAGAATGTGATTGATGACACCCAGCCCATGAACATGCTCTATTGGAGAATCTGGTTTATGAGACACCCAGGGGGGAAGGGAGAAATGGAGTCACAGGGGACTGTAAATTACTTATGCCAGAGTTGGCTTCATACAGGACAGTGCCAGTATGTCACCTCTAATAAATCCTTTGAAGTTTTGCCATACATAATGACATGATTTTCTGACACTGAGAGCAACCAACCCATGGAGCAGCTTGCCTTCAGAAGTTGTGAGAGCTTTATCTCTGGAGGCTTTCAAGAAGAGACTGGACTGCCATCTGTCAGAAATTGTGTTGGTCTGCTTTGGCAGGAGGGTTTGGACTAGATGACCTACAAGGTCAACAGACCAACTCTGTTAATCTGTATCACTTACCTTATACCACTTCAGACATATGGCTGTCCAGTCTCTTCTTAATGACCTCGAGTGATGGAGCACCTAAAACTTCTGAAGGCAAGTCGTTCCACTGATTAATTTTTGTGTAACTGTCAGGAAATGTCTCCTGAGTTCTAGATTGGTTCTATCCTTTATTAGTTTCTATCCATTGCTGTTTGTCCTGCCTACAGGTATTTTGGGTAACACATTGGCCCCCTTTTTTTGTAACAGCCCCTTACATATTGGAACACTGCTATCATGTCACACCAGTTCTTCTTTTTATTAAACTCGACACACCCAATTCCTGCAACTGTTCTTCATGTGTTTTTCATGTGTTTTAGTCCCCTAATCATGCTTTATTGCTCTTCTCTGCACTGTACTGCATCATCTAGTCTAATTGATCCTTGTTGTATTTTCTAACTCTACAATCCTAGGAGTTTCTGAGTTTCTTTGAAAGTCCCCTCGGAAGAGGATGTTGTTTCTTCAGTGATTTTAATTACACAACAGAAGCTTGGATATATCCCAAGCTTCTCATTCCAGGAACAGAAATTCTTCCATCAAGAGATAATGGCACAGCTTCAGAATATCATGCTAATACCCATCGTCAAATGGCACCTACAGAAACTGGAAAGAAAATTCTAAGCATACGGAAGTCAAGGTAAAAAATGAAGTCTTTTTGCAAGGGAAAGAAAACCTGAGAAATTGAAGGAAGCCTTTCATAGTGAGGGACGTAATGGCTCAGTGGCTAAGATGCTGAGCTTGTTGATCAGAAAAGTCAGCAGTTCAGCAGTTCAAATCCCTAGTGCCGCATAATGGAGTGTGCTCCCATTACTTGTCCCAGCTTCTGCCAAACTAGCAGTTTGAAAGCATGTAAAAATGCAAGTAGAAAAATAGGGACCACTTTGTGGGAAGGTAATAGTGTTCCATGCAACCTTCAGTGTTTTAGTCATGCCAACCACATGACACAGAGAGTCTTCTGACAGAGCTGGCTCTTCGGCTTTGTAATGGAGATGAGCACCACACCCTAGAGCTGGAATGTATGAGGGAACTTTACTTTTTATCTTTCATAGTGTGCTGTACAGCCAGTCTATGGGAATTGGATAGTTACTTAGGAATTATGAGCTGTCCCCTTAAGGAAATGCATCATAGTAAATGTAGTTAAAAGTATCCTGGAAATGTGTTTCATGTCACGTGGGCACATCTGTATTCCTGACTGGCCACTAAATTGACCCTCGAGGGGCTGGGGGAGTTTTCCTCACTTTTGCCTGAACTTTCTAATTCATGGCAGCTTCTTTCTATCGTACGAGATGGGTTAGGAGATAACATCTTTTACTAACAAGGCAGATATACAAAGGATTGGTCATTAAAGAAGAACTTCATCACAAACATGAGTTATGAGGATACCTGGTGAACCAATAAATGTAATTTGTTATGGACTTCTTGATGAGTTATCTATCTGCATCTGTACAGCTTCAAATCCACCTCTGTGCAGAAGGCAGAAAGCATAATGACCTCAGGATCTAACTGTGAGTAATCCTATGGAACTTAGATTGCATCAGTGTATGTTGTGTTATACATTTCCATTCATCAAATGTGCTTGGATCTCATTTTTGAATTTTCTTGATTCTACTAATGAAGTAGTCATTGTGTTGAGCTAGAATATCATCTATCACCCTGAATGGCCCTGAACTAAATCCTGTTAAGTCTTCCTTAAACATTAACCCATCAGAACTCAGTCGGGGTTAATATTGTCCAATAAGGACAATATTTTTAGCTCTGTTTTCTTGCAGATATGCACTGTAGAGTAGCACTGATGATGTTACCTAGTTTGGATAGCAAAATGTTTGCACAAAAGCAACCAAGCTCAGAGAATACCAGGAACCCCTCATGACCCTAAAAACTTGGCCAATAATGAATGAATGAATGAATGAATGAATTCATTCATTCATTCATTCATTCATTCAGTGGGTAGTTATTAACTGAAAAATAATTTAGAATAATTTCGAATTATATTGTTATTATTGTTCAATGTGTTCTGCTGCCTTGTCCACTCTAGCAAGTAAAGCTGAACAATCAACGTGTAATTCTGAAAATGTATTCCCAGTGTTCAACATTATCCTTTAAAAACACTTGCTTGAAACATTCAGAAAACTGAATCAATTTAGAGGGTCAAACAAGGCACTGATTTATTTTCAGAAAAAAGAAAAGACAAACGAATGTGCTTTATATGCTGTTTTGTTTTATACTGTATTACTAAATAAGGCATGTAGGGGAGAAAACTACTTTACATGGGGCCAAGACTTTGATAATGGGGATTTTTTTTTTTTGCTCCTAATGAAGACAAAGTTACTTTATATAAAGGGTATATGGATAAATAGACTTATCATATACAAATTGGTGTTTAATGAAGGAATGGAATGGAGTAATTTGTCCATAAAGGGGCAGAACCTCTATAAGAGGTATAAAAATAATATAAGAGAAATTATCACTTTTTTTTTAATATGATAGGAAAGTTAGATCTGGTAGAGACACAAAACCACAAAAACGATGAAGAAAAGAACTCACTTTTTTCTAAAGGACAAAGATCTTTTTCAAGCACCAAGTTTTCTATTTCTAAAAATCTGGCTATTAGTGTTCACAGAGTGGAGCTATTGTCAAAAGGTTTTATAGAATATAATCCAGTGATTTTATCAGGAAGAGGGAGATAAAAGGGAGATCAGATAAAAATGAAAGGAGAATTAAAGAAATTCCCAATGAAGAAAGTTATTTCTCTCTCTTTTTTTTTCTTTTCTCTTACTCTCTCTCTCTCTCTCATACAATCTTTTACAATGGCAGTTGACTTTGTTAACAGTACAAGAAATGAAAGTAAAATCTATTTTTCAAAAAGAAATAAATAAATTTGAATTTGCCAGGGAAATATTTGGCATGAAAATTGAGGAAAAAAAAAGAAGAAAAATGATATTAGAACTACAAAATGAAATATCATAACAACAGTTAAGATATTTTTTGAAAAAAAACCTTTATCAGTATTACTCTGATTTATACAAAACAGAAGACATTCCCCTGGCAAAAGTTCATGAATGGTTAAAAAAGATAAATTTACCAAAGTTCAAACAAAAACAAGGATTGGACTTATAACAATAAAGGAAATTGTTGAAGCTATAAAAAAAGCTGAAAGTTAATTATAAACTGTTATCAAGCATCAAAATACTGACTTGGGTGAGGAAATCAGCTGAAGAAGTTTATAAAGTTTAAGGATCACATATTTTAGGATTATTATCCTGAACAGCTATTTGCTCAGTTATGTGCCAGGTCCTAACCATTTTTTTTTTAATTTAGGGAAAAAAAAGGAGCATAAGATTTGGTTTCACTTGTCAAAAATCTAAACTAGATAGTTAAAAATAAAATAAAATCATGAAACAAAATAGTAAGACTCCACTTCCATTTTGCTGCCAAGACAATTATGTATCTCTTTTATTCAGTCTGCAAGAGCTAAGTTTGATTTAAAAAGCAACTTTTAATGTATATTGATGTAATGCAGGGTAAATTTACTTAGCATATAATAAAAAGTATATTAATATTTTGAATTGTATCTTACCATCATTTGGCATTTCTGCAATTGGCTCAAGCCAAGGAATTCATAATAATGCTCTTTTTGGGGGGGATGGGGGGAAGAAGCATCTCCAAGCAATATTTCCCTGAAGGCAAATCTTGTTCAATAACTTCAAGATAATCTATTGCTTCTAGTCCATATTTATGTTGCATGTTCGGTTAATTCTCTTGGCATATGATTTTTACTGTATTTTACAATTGCAATAAGCAATGTGTTTGGTTTCATTTGTGTTTTGGTCTTTGGCTTTTTGTTATCAAATGTGATAGATATATAATATAATTTATTTCCCTTTAGACAAGGACACTCTGCATATATCCTTGTATATGAGATTTGCTTGCTGAAAAGACAGTAATACAAAAGGACAGAGGCAAATCAACTGGAAATGCAATTCCCTCGCCATTAATAGTTTACTATTGACTTTCTTTTTATGACATCAAGGTAGATATTTACACAACCCTATCTCAAGCAAATTTGCATTTTCTCACAAACAATTTGCTTTGAGACCTACAGAAATAAACTTTATAAGTCAAATTCTGTGTGTACTTTTTTTGTGTTGAATGTTATTGTTTGGCAGATTTTTGATCAAGAGCTTCTAAACTGGGTTTTTGAAAATAGAAATTAATTTTAAGTTTTAAAGAAAACACAATGACTGACAACAACAACAAAACAATTCAAGGTAAGGACAACAAAGAAAAAGAGAAAAAAAAACCCAAGGAAATAAAATTGCAGAAAGAAAGAATAAAATGAAATAGGAAGCAAAATCTTCTAATTTCCTTTGCAGTAAATGCAGGTATGATTAAAAGTTCTCTCCTGTTCCATGTTTTTTTAAAAAAACCTCAATATTTTTGTTTATCTTTTATTTCTAATTGTCGAAACCACAAGTTGTAAGTGCATTTTTTCTCATTCATGCAAAAAGTCTACAAATGAAAGATGTTGCCTTTTCTCTTGTTAAAGAGGTTAAGCCCCTGTCACACTGCACCAACGGATGGAAAGAAGATGTAAAACGGACAAAAACACGTGCCATCCGTTGGTTAATGCGTCCAGCATCCGATTATTGACGTTTCATCTGCTCAGAAAGTTTTGAGCTTGTTCTGTATGCAAATAACCGGCTTCAAATAATGCATTCCGATTGGCTACTAAGAACGAAAAGGGATTGGTTCCTTTTAACCATCCTGCAAGCCCGGGAAGGCGGCAAATCAAACAACTGTCATTGGCTGCAAAGCCGGCCGGGAAAAAATGTATAAAAAGACCGGCGCGGCTTGAGCCAAATTTCCTTATCTACATCCTGGCTTGTACAATAAAGACTTTTGCTGTTGAACCCGTCTACCTCGTGTTTTTCTGGACAAAACACTGGCGACGAGGATGGGATCGTCCTGAAGCGAGAGACCGAGCACGCGGTGAGAGAAAATTCCAGACGACAACAGAATGGCTTGGAAACAATGCACCGCCCGCACCTTTTAATCCCAACGAGGAAGACTGGGATTCGTATGCAGACCGCTTCCAGATGTACCTGGAGAGCAATGAGATGGAAGACATCTCCGAACAACGCAAAAGAGCCGTTTTTCTAACGCACTGCGGACCGACCATTTTCAAAATGGCAAAAGCCCTGGCGAAGCCCCGAGACGTTAAAACAAACTAACCTGGTCCGAACTCCAGAAACTTACTGAAAACGCACTACGCACCAACGGTGTCAAACCTCATAAGACGGACGAATTCTACCGGAGAGCACACAGAAAGAAGGCGAGACGGAGCCGATTTCGTAGCCGCCTCCGACCAGATAGGGGAGAGTGCGAATCTTAAATTCTCAACGAAGCCATGAGAGACCGAGTAATTTTGGGACTAAGCGATTCAACGGCGCAAAGTAAGCTATCTGAACAAGCCGAAAGATAACCTTAGTTGAGGCCAATCGCGGAAGCCAAAGCCGCTGAAGCCCGCGAAAAAAGTCAGCCGTTGCCATGGAGACAGAATGAACACAAGCAGGGACGAACAAAAACCCGGCCACGAGAAGGAAAACAATCTCCCGTTACCACCCACCAACGAAGACTATGGCGAGACGTCCGAGTCAGAAACGACGGAGACGACGAGGATCCACCGCACGCATGCCGGAAAGAAGAGCGCCGAAAAGAAATTTTTGGGGGAATGTGCTGGCTGCGGAGGAAGTCACCCAGAAGAGCGGGTTTCTCGATGCCATCTGCAGAAGTTGCAAGAAAGAGGGCACATCGAGAAAGTCTGCAGGAACAGAAAAAACTACAGCCCGACGAGACGCGCCATTCCCCCACACGAAGCGAGCCCCGGCGAGCGGAGAGAAAGTGGCCCGCGAAACAAGCAAACCGCAAACAGAGAGAATACACATCAAAACTGTTGACAATAGGGAGCGCTAAAGACGGAAAGTGGAAAGAAAGTCAAAGTAAACAGTAAAAATTGAAGGAAAGCCCTGCGAAATGGAGGTGACTCGGGATCTTTCCTGTCCATAGTCTCGTGGAACACCATAAAACAGACTAGTCCCTGTACATCCGACTGACAGAACTAAAAAAGCAGCGGCTAACACTCAAGGACTACCAGGGAAACCGTAATCCCGGTATTGGCATGGGCCAATTCAAAGTCTCGTAACAACAATACATGTCGATGGGGATTGGGTACTTCCGCTGACCATAAGCGACCGAGACAGGCCGAAGCCCTCCTGGGCATCGAATGGTTCGCGCCTTTGGGCATCGGGATGACCGGGATAGACCAGAGTGGCAGCAACCGACTGGGAGGAAGACCTAATCCGGAATTCCAAGACGGTTCGACGGCTCACTGGGCAAGTACCGGGGAAACCCGTATTTCTTTCAGTCTAGACCCACAAGTAGCCCTAAAAAGACTAAAAGCCCGGCGAGTTCCGTTTGCCTTAAAAGCAAAGATCGAGGAACAGCCTAAATAAATTAGTAGCCAGGGTGGTGCTAGAAGCTGTAGACCATGCCAAATGGGGAAACGCCGATAGTCCACACCTTATTATAGCCTCGATGGGTCATCCAAATTCTGTGGTGACTACAAGGTGACCTGACCACGCACTATACTAACAGAGCGCATACCCGGTGCCAGTATGCCAGCATTTGCTACATTTCCCTGGGGGGAGGAAAAATTTTCGCCAAAAACTCGACCTGGCACAAGCATACCCAACAACTCCCAGTAGACCCGAAACAGCGGAGGCACAGAACTTAATAGTTAACACAAAGGGGCATTCAGATGTAAGAGACTCCAATTTGGGAGTCAGTGTGGCACCAGCGTTTTTCAAGAGCCTCATGGAACGCCTTCCTAAACGGCATTACAAGGAGTCGTACCGTACTTCGACGACGTCCTAAATCTCAGCAAAAAACGAAAACCTACTCAAACAGACACTTAAAAAGGTACTAACCAAATTCAGGGAAGCTGGACTAAAAGTAAAAAAAGAAAAGTGCTGCCTGGCTAAAAAGAGCGTCGAATTTCTGGGCTATTTAATTAGATGGAGAGGGTAATACACCCCACCGAAAGAGAAAACCGAAGGCCATGAGTTTGGCTTCTTGATGGCTGTACTGGATTTTTGACAAAGAAATGAAACGTAGGACATATATTATTGGTTGTTGTAATTTTGGTCAACAAATTTGTAGTCACATTATATACGATAATCCTCGACTTAACAACAGTTCATTTAATGACTGTTTTCAAGATTACTAAATGTCACTGAAAAAAAGTGACTTATGAGCGTTTTTCACACTTACAACCAATTGGCAGTATCCTCTATCACGTGATAAAATTTATGATGCTTTGCAACTGACTCATATTTATGACCTTTGCTGTGTTCAGGGGTCAATGAATCACCTTTTGCATCTTCTTAGGAAACCGAGCCAATGGGGAAGCAGATTCACTTAACAATTGTTGTAACTAACTTAACAACTGCAGTGATTCACTTAGATTGCTGGCAAGAAAAGTCGTAAAGGAGCAAAATTCACTTCAAACAGATATTGAGGAATAATCTGTAATCTACATATATGAGCGTGTTGAATGTCTGTGTCAAGACTTTTGCATTAAAACCAATAGCCATAAAAATTTTCAGAATCTTCACTACCACCAATGATTGCACATGCAAAAAACATGAACACTTGGCAAACCTGTTGCACACAGGTAATGCCTTAATCGAGTTTTTTTTTTAAGTTAGTCTCCAATCCTGAACATCTGGTAGAAACAACTTGATCTCAAGTCTGGGAGAATCTATAATATCAATCTTGAGAGGAAATGCTCTGTGAAAAAGTCACAAAAGGGGAGCAAGGAAGAAAAGGAAAGGGAGACATATTTCTAAGTATCCCATGTAAAGGCTCAGTGGGGCTACATTTGCCATGGTATGATTGGAGAGATAAAACATTAGTGTCTCTTTAAGAAAGGCCCACACCTCATCTTTCTCTCTTCAGACACTTTTTCTTCAGACTTTTGAATCTAAAGTAAAATGGTAAACTTCTGAAGAAAAAAGCAAAAAAGGAAAAAGACAATCCCTCTAAAGCTTATTTGAATAAGTTTCTCTATTTACCTGGGAGTTGACTTTGATCTTCCCGCCGAGGGACATACATCGTGTGTTTCAAAACCATGAAAAATGGGTGGGTTAGAATTGTATGCAAAGCAAAAGAAAGTGGCAGCTTTCGCCATCACATTGAATCATAACTGGCATTTCCATCTTTTTCCCTGCTACTTCAATTAGTGGAAATCAGTCATGCAGTAAAAAGCTGGAACACACCTCCCTCACTAGTCCACACATGAAAACCAACAGGTCATAGCATCAAAAGCTTCAATGGCACCAAACCCTAGCCCTATAGAAAAACCCGAAGCCACAGAATCCATCAGAGAAGGCCATAGAACATTGAAAAAAGACCTGAAAGCATGAATATTGAAGAGAAGATTCCAGCAGACTGTCAATCATTTGGAAACCTGCAACTCTCAATAGAAAGAGCTCCACTACCAACAAAACAGACAAACACCTAGCACAGACAGACTCCCTCTGATGCCTCCAACTCAAACACCCCCCCACCAGGCACCAGGTGAAACCCAGCTGCTAATGAATAGCAAGCTTGCTATGAATAGCACCCGTCCTTTCACACGGAGCAAGCTTGCATTGAAAGCCTCCAACACAAGACAGAGTGTTGACAGCCAATCAAAGCCAAAAAACAGACAGAAGAAACCAATAACACAATCAATCAAAGTCCAAGTCCAATGAACAACAGAGCCCAGGCTAATAGCCAAAGTCAGAATGGACCAGCTCGAATTTGAAACCAAAAGCTGTGAGACACACATCCATACAGAAGCCTGATGATGGCAGAAGGAGATTCTGCTGAAAGTTTGCTACAACTTTAAAACACAATAATGAAAGTGGGATAATACCCGAAGGAAGCTGAACAGATATATATAATATATCATATATATATATATATATATGAATGTATGTATGTATGTATGTATGTATGTATGTATGTATGTATGTATGTATGTATGTCTATATATCCATGTAGTGGTTGAGGGATCTCTTTCATCTCAAAGACTTCTAGAGCAGATGGGATTCTAAAAGCCCCTTCTGCAGAAATATCTAAAATTGGCAGTGTGCTTCATTGTGCATTGTCATCAAACGCTTTGGTAGGGAGGCCTTCAAGCTGTCATAGCAACATTTGAATATTTATAACTTTCCATCTTCAGTTAAACTACAGCATTTCTCTTGATTTTTTGCAAACCCATAGATCACAAAGAGTCTTGGAGCATCTGTTCAAATGAATACATTTTACTGAAAGATAGAAGCTTTTGTGCACAACAGCTTTCTTCATTGGTGCATGTTGTAACTTTCTTAATTTGATTTGAGAAACCTTGAACTTGCTTATTGTCCTAGTTAGTGCTTCCTTCCTTAAACAGAACTTGTAAAATATATTTAGAATGGCTGTTTGTTTCTTTTATTTGCGTTCAGAGAAATTTACAGTACTTTGTTTCTGAATACATTGAAATAATCATTTCTAATTTAATGTAGTTAAAAACACAGCATGATGCAAAACCTTGGCACATGGACAACTTGGAATACCACAGTATTAACCAAAGTTAGTTTAACCAGAGTTTGTAAAAGAAAAAAAACCCAGCTGGTTAAATTTAGCATTATGCTTAGCAATAATTAATGATTTTACAAACCACCATAGTTGACTCTGCATGTTCTGTTCAGGGGTAATGTGGTTTGTTGGATTTTCAACTTCATCAAAAACAAATTTAAAAAACAAAAATAGCTATGGAAAGTAATTTCCCACTGCAATACCAAGATGGCCGTGCAAATACAATAAAAACACAACTGCTGGAGTTCAAGATGTCTGGGGTTTTCAGACTTCTGGCAAAAGGAGATGTTCCACCTATTTTCCAATTCCAGCAACTGGCTTCAATCCAGGCCCTTCAAATCTATGATTGCTGTATCTGTAATGACTCATTTATATGGTGAAATTTGAAAAACATGTTATTGTCAGTTCTGTATTCTCACTATCATATGATCTTGAAAATAAAAATGTTTTGAGAAAATGCTCTGATTTGAAAATCAGCCTTTCTGATGCTGGAAGAAATAATTTTTTTCTTATTTTCTTCTTTTTTTCCAGCTTTTCACTTTGCAGTATTTTTTGTTATGGATACCATGAAAATTAAACCCTTAGCTTTATTTTCCTTTCCAATTGGCCATGTCCTCCCTTGCTGGTTGAGATATCTGGCAACTCAAAATATGCCAAGACCAGAGTTTTCTATGCAATCAAGTACTTATTATCTATTTTGGAAGCTTGTAATTTCTTGATTTTCCCTAGCATACTCTGGTTCTTTACAAAAGTGAGCTTTCTATTTGTAAAGGGGCATTATTCGTTATTTCACCCTCCAAAGGAAAGGCTGCCTTATCCAAGTCCACTTTTAGGTTAACTATTACAAGAAGGGAGAACAGAAGCCCTGGAATTGTTCATCTACACAAACATCCAAATGCCACTCATTGGCAAGGAAGAGATGGTATTTTCTTGTTGGATTTTTGCAGCCCAGGTTAGCACCTGCAGCGGTCTTAAGAAAGACTGCATAAATTAGCATCAGCAATTTTTATCTCCTTTGCAAGCTGCCCAATAACCTTCTTCTTTTGCCCTATGACCTTCATATCTGTCTGTTACAAAATTATTTTTATACGACAAAATTTTTACAAAAAAAAGAATAATGTAGAGAAACTCGGTGTTAAGAGAGCTTGTGATCAAATCTGGAATTTTGAAAATATATTATGAATATTCATTCACTCTGTTATCACAGGGGGAAAGACAAGAGGATTCAAATAGCTAATACAAGAGGCACAGCTGGGGACATTGCCCCTTAACAAGCTGAGAGCCCCTTTCCCCAGTCCTAGGACAATGGGCTCCTCCTCTTTGTGTTTTCTAAGAATTTTCTAGGCTATCTATCTTCTATAGAAGTAAAACAACCCATTCATTTTTTTTAAAAGGTAAAGTGAGGAGAAACCTAGAATATGGAGAACTCCGGATCCACTTCTATTCCAAAATATGACAGTAGGGTTCCCCAAAGTGGTCAGTATCAAAAACCCCAATGAGACTACTTATTAGTAATCTCATGTAATATAATAAATATTTGAGGGTTGCTGAATAAAGGGTTTGGGGACCCCGGTTCTAAATGTTCAAGTTTTAGGGAAGCCATGTTCTTAAACTTGTATCTAAGATCGTAAAACAAATCTCTCAAAGGACTAGGAATGAGAATGAAATTATTAGACATCTTTAACAGCAATAGCAATAAGACTTTCATACCACTTCACAGTGCTTTACAGCCCTCTCTAAGCAGTGTTCAGAGTCAGCATATTGTCCCCAACAATCTGGCTCCTCATTTTACCAGCCTTAAAATCATGGAAGGCTGAGTCAACCTGAAGCTGGTCAGGATCGAACTCCAGTTGTGGGGCAGAGTTTGCCTGAAATATCACTTAGATTTATGTATCACTTTACAGTCCCCTCTAAGCAGTTTACAGAGTCAGCATATTGCCCCCAACAATCTGGGTCCTCATTTTACTCACCTCAGAATGATGGAAGGCTGAGTCACCACCTTGAGCCTGGTGAGATTCGAACTGCCAAGTTGCAGGCAGGCAGCAGAAGTAGCTTGCAGTACTGCATTCTAACCACTGCGCTACCATGACTCTAATAATAAAGGAACATAATATTCTGAAATCATTAAATCCTCTTAATGAGAATTTTTAAGACACTAATAGAGAAAAAAGGGAAAATTTTAATTTGGTGTCAGATCTTCAGAGTTAGTCAAACTCTTTTAAATTAGCAAAATTGCTGTACTAGCACAGAGAGAACATTTATGTTTTATATTCCCTTTCAACTACTTCCAGAATACTTCCAGGATTAACAAAAACATCAAAGGCAACAGAGGATTCTTTGTACAGGGTTGGTGACTGGAAAGAAACAGGCTAAAAATATTATCCTTTCATTTATTTACTGGAAAATAAAATACTGAATTTATCTCTTATAAGCTGATTAGGGAGACAAATGACTAGCTAACTAAACAAAAGGAGGACACTGTGAAGTAAAGGTACAACATGTGATGGGGAAAGAGTAAAAATAAATATTTTGCAAGAGCAAAGATCTGAACAATGTGATAAACAATCAAGAAAGCAACTAGCTTTTCTTTCCTGACCCCTGTCACTTGACTGAAGAGGCCCCAGAGAGACAGTTATCTGTTGCGCATCTGATAGCTCATTGAACACATGCTACCTGGGGTGAATTAATAGTCAAGAGTTATTTTTTCTAATGGATTTAATTTTGCTTTCATCATCGTTTTGTAAATGTATTTGTGCAAATAATTACAGGGTGTCCTCAGCTTACAACAGTTCATTTAGTGACCGTTCAAAGTTACAACCGCACCTGAAAAAAAGTGACTTATGATCTTTTTCACACGACTGTTGCAGCCTCCCTATGGTCACATGATCAAAATTCAGATGCTTGGCAACTAGTTCATATTTATGAGAGTCACAGTTTCCCAGGATCACATGATCCCCTTTTGCAACCTTCTGACAAGCAAAGTCAATGGGAAAGCCAGATTCACTTAACAACCATGTTGCCAACTTAGCAAATGCAATGATTCACTTAACAACTGCAAGAAAAGTCATAAAATGGGATAAAACTTTCACTTAGCAACATACATTTTGGGCTCAGATGTGGTCATAACTCGAGGACTACCTGCACTGTTACTTTATGGCTATGCAGCAATCCAAATTAAAAGATCAAAGAGCATTTTGGAGCGCATGGATTTGAAATTGTGCACTCATTCATTCACATGTGCTCCAAATCACTCTTTCCTTTTGAATCTGAATTACAAAAAAGGACAAATCCCTTTACTTCTAAGCAGACTATAAAAAACCTCTCTTTACTTACCCAGCCGAAAAACTTGGACTTTGAAAAAACCTGGAATTTGAGCATTCAGTTACATCACTCTGTTGTTTTGCTACTTGTCAAAACTTGTGAATGGAATAGTTGGTGATATGAAAAGAGGAAAGCTTTTCAAACATACCGGAATGTCTTTTCTCACATGAAGGACAACTTCTACAAGATAAAGTATTTTTTTTAAAGTTAAATTTCAACATGTGCAGCAATGTCACTGTAGGACCACCTTAGCTGGTTACAATTCTATTCAATAATTCAATTCTAAAAGCTGTATTCACATTTGACAAAGTTAACTGCCTCCTTCTACTCACAGTTAACTCCAATCACAAGTGGTGAATTTCTGCAGAAAAAGACATAAATATGATAAACTGAAGTCAAATTTCAGGAAAGAAGACTTGGAAATGGAACTGAGTATTTTCAACCCCACTTTAGTTTGCTTTGAGGAGCTGGTGTAGAGTTTTGCACTTTCATGAAAAAAGAGCACATTTCATTATCAGAAAAGTTCAGTCGTATTGTATTATTATGTGGGGAGGTACAAAATAGATGCTAGGCCAGCATGACAGCCATTATTTGTGGATTTCCCACCCATCTTAAGCATTTTAATAAAATGCTTTAATAAAAGCAATTTTTCTGTAAGAACTACATTCCATGCTGTCCTCCAGTTATTCAAGACTAGGAGCCCTGAGTTGGAGGTTGTANTGCTTTAATAAAAGCAATTTTTCTGTAAGAACTACATTCCATGCTGTCCTCCAGTTATTCAAGACTAGGAGCCCTGAGTTGGAGGTTGTAATATGGAGCTACTGAGTTCTGTAGATTATTCAAACATTATACATTTAGGTGAGTTTATTGTTAACTCACTTAATTAACTTTGACACATAGATAAGGTTTTCCAGAAAGATCTGCCTCTTCAGGTTTTCCAACAGTGCATTCAGTAACTGAGTCCATCCTCCATGTTGCTAGTCATCATCTTCTTCTCTTTCCAGCTTTCCCAGCATTATATATAGTTTTCCAAAGAGAAAGATCTTCATATAATGTGTCTGAAGTATAATTTAAACCTGGTTATCTGTGCCTCAATGAAAATGCTTGGTTTAATTGTTCAGTGATCCATTTGATCATTTGGCTATCTATGACACTTGAGGCTCAGTGGCACAATGGTGAGAGTGCAGTATTGCAGACTACTTCTGCTGACTGTCAGCTGGCTGCAATTTGGCAGTTTAAATCTCACCAGGCTCAAGGTTGACCCATCCTTCCATCCTTCTGAGGTGGGTAAAATGAGAACCAAATTGTTGGGGGCAATATGCTGACTCTGTAAACTGTTTACAGAGGGCTGTAAAGCACTGTAAACTAAAGCATTATATAAGTCCAAATGCTATTGCTATTGCTTTCAGGACTCTTCTCCAACACTGTTACATATTAACATACTTGTAATACCCTAACCTGATTGGCTGAAACGGACTGCACTGTGATTGGCCGAGACGCACGATGGTGATTGGTTAGTAAGGAATCTCCTGTTTGGACAAACCGATCGCGGGAGATTCAGAAAGCTGTCATTGGGTGAGAGCCGCCGGCTAGCTTTATAAGAAGAACTGCCACGGCTCACTAAAGGTACACAGATCTATACCTTGAATAAAGAGCTGAAGTTACGCTGGTCTCCTGTCTCCTGATTTCCCACGCTTCTACACCAAAATTCAAAATTAATCAATACTCTTTATTGCTTCTTCAAAGTCCAACTTTCACTTCTGTAGAGAAAATCATGTCTGTCTTTTTGGATCTTTGTGGCTATAGGCATTGAATCATCCTCTGAATATATTTTCCAAAGCCTTCATGGCTAATCTACTAAATGCTAATCTGAAGTATATTTCTTGATTCATGGTTCCTTTATTGTTGATAGTCAATTCTAAAAAGCAGAAACTATTCACAATTTCAATATCTTCATTGTCAGCTCTTAGGTCGGTAGATGTATCTTTTGTCATGAATTTGGTATTCTTATATTTAATCTTAGGCTCTCTTTTTTAATGCGCTTGTTCATTTTCGTTACTAGAGCTTGCAGATTATTTGCATTTTCAGAGTAGTTCATCAGCATTGTATAAACTATTAATATTTTACCTCTAATTTTAAAATCAAACTCATCTTATTGTCCACCTTCCTGCAAATATCCCTGCAAATTATACATATAATTAAAGAAGAGAATACATTCTTGTCTCAATCTCTTGGTCTTTTTACCACTGTTAAAATTAAGGTCATTTTTTACATTCTTTCTTAAAAACAATACAAAAGATCACTATGTGTTTAATACAGAAAATACAAGCTCAGGTAGACCTAACAATGTGATATTTCACAGATGATGCTTAGGATCATTTTAGAGTTTTCTTTTCACGCCAAGCTTAACATCTTAGCTTGTTCCCTCTGCATCTGTCAAAAACCCATAACTGGTTCTGCTCTATTTACAGTGGCACTACCTCTGTTGTTTTATACACAACATATATTTGATTTTTAGGACAAAGTATTCCTAGATAAATAGTCACAGTAACAGTCAACCTAACCTTAGATGTTATTGCACACACAACACTCTGTCTTCATTGAGGACGGTATTAGTATAGCTACCAAGATCTAATTTCTTAGGGACCTGTTAGGAATTGAAGTTGCTGACCAAAGCTTTAGAAAGTCTCTTCAACAGCAAGCATGCAATTTTTCTTTTTAGGAGGGGTGTCCAAAGAATGAAACGAAGAACATAAATGAATGTTCAATTATCCAAGCCAAAAGTATTTAAAAAGGATAAATCATGGCAACTGGTCCAATGTGTAAAAATAAATGAATTTTTCCTGCCCTGCCAACAGCCAGTGGAAGTTAACTGTAAGGTTGCCAAAAAAAACCCTTGTATGGCTGGCACAGGCAAGCTCAATTTGAACAGGAACCAGGTACACAGAATGGCAGACATAAAACTGTGACAGACATCATAGAAAGAACATCTGCATAAGCCTTTTTCCTGTAAACCACACATCGTGCTTTATATTTGTTTTGTGCTGAGATGGACAATTAAAGATTGTCCAAAGTGCTGAGTGATTTTCTTGGACTTCAAAATAAACATTTAAAGTGCAATCCGATGGACATTCGAAGGTAAGCCTCACAGAAACCAGTGGATATCTTCTTGAGTCAGTACAAAAAGGACAGTTCCTCATTAGTGACAGAAAACGCCATTAGAATGAAATTTAAATCTGTTCTGATCCACTGTACATGATTTTGTATGAGACAAGAAAATGGTTGATTCTTCCATTTTTGCTAACTTCCTTCTTGTTGTTCACACCAGGCAATGGGAAAGACTCCCTAGCTCAGATCCTGGAGTGTCTATAGAGAATGTCACAGTAGAAGCTGTTCTGTATGGAACGTGGGAGGTTCCAAGTACTCCATTCTGATTGGCCGAAAAGGCCACTTACGGATTGGTTCGCGAGGAACCAATCCGGGAAACCTCTAAAGAGCGGGAAGAATTAAATAACTGTCATTGGCCACAAGCCGGCAGGTTAGCCGCGATATAAAGTGCTGCCGCGGCTTGGGCTATGTTCCGTTTCTTTACCTAGTGGTTTATAATAAAGAGTTGTTGTTTGGAATCCGGTCTCCTATGCTTCTTTCCGGACAGAACACTGGCAACAAGGATGGGATCGTCGTAGAAGCAGAGACTGAAGCACGCGGCGATCTGAATGGAGCGAAAGAGATGGCTGGTAACAACGCGCCGCCCGCACCCTTCAATCCAGATGTAGAGGATTGGGAATCGTATAT
>BHFT01008254.1:0-49314 GCA_004320025.1 Laticauda laticaudata
GAAGCCTGATGATGGCAGATGAGATTCTGCTGAAATGTTGCTGCAACTTTAAAAGCACAACTACAATGACGTGGGAAAATACCTGAACAAAGCTGAACAGGACAGATGTTTCCTTATTTCGTTCTTCCTTCTTTTCTTCTCTGCTTAGACCCGATTGTTCTTGTTGTCTCAGCTGAGAAGATCCTTCAGTGATGAGTTTCCTGTACCATTGTTACTTATAATATGAACAGAAAAATAGGATATTGGAGATGAAACTACCTATAAGTCCATGGTTGGAACACAAGTGGAATCCTGGAATCCTGGTAGTGAATAAGATAAAAATATTTTGCTGGAAATATAGTTGGAAGATAAAAGTTTAATTCTATCTATGGAGAATTAAATTGACACTATGAAGTTAAATTGACCTGTTTTTCTGTTTTAAAAATCCTGTGTTCATATGCCCCTTTTTATTATTTTTGTAAAAAAGTTTTGGAAGGGATCATAAAAATTTGCAAGTGAAACTCTTTTCATGATACATTACAGGGCTTATGATATGAAATTCTGTAATGGACAGAGAAAATTATTTAAAACAAAAATATTCTATTGGGTATTCATACTTGTTCTGGAAAGTAAAGTACTTTGCATTGATTGAAGCAAGCCTGCCTATTTTATTCTTATTTCTAATTAGTTTCCCTATGTGTGGATAATACTTATTCATTAAAATAATCAAAAGCTAATGCTAATGTTTATTTTGCCTACTTCTTGCATGAGGGCGAGCATGCTCTAAAAATATTTGTTTAAAAAGAAAGTAGAAATGTCTGAATTCCCAAATATTGTCAGGTTCTTCTTGGGTTTTCTTATGAGACATGACATTGTATTTTTAGAATGAAGTCATTCCAGGTTGTTATGATCTAAAAAGTCACTTTGAATTCACATACGAAATAAGACCATCCATCACGTTAACAGTTTAATTACCACATCATATATATTTTCAGCAAAATGTGTGTGCAGAGCATGTGTAAGTGTGTGTGTGTTAGGGGAAAGTTTATTATTTGTTGTGTATCTTATTACAGATTTGTAGCCTCAGGACAGCAGGGCCCGTCAGTAAGGTAGGCCTTGTGGTTAGACATGCCAAGATATGAAGTAGATAAGACATGAAGGGTTTGTGCTCTCGTTGGGGCCAACTCGGTTTTTATGTTGGCTTGAGGCCTTTACCTGTTAAGATTCCAAGAGCAGAATGGCAACTTGTAAAAGTAATGAAGCATGACGAAGATATTGAAAGGGTTGACTAAAGGAGAAATGTGATATTTTCTATCTTCTGCAAAACCAGGAAATAGGACTCCAGCTGCTGCATCAAGCTTGGGAAATTGCCATCATGTTCCCTACCAAGCAAAGGTTGTGAGGCATATTGTGCTGCATTCTTGGAAGGAATAAAGTAATCAGCATAAGATGTTTTATCCCAATGTCTACGCATCTTGTTTCCTTAATGGCTGATGATTAAGAATTCAGGAAATCAAGTAATTATGTGTGAGGTTGTAGCAAGAAGGGCAAAGAGTGGAAGCAGTGGTTATGTGAGCTCTTCTTCTTTGTTTGTTTTTTAAAGCCATTCAACTGCATGCAACAAATTCTTTTAAAGCACTGTCACAAGTTTCATAGATACATTTGTTTTTAATAAAATTAAATGGCAGCAGTAATTGCTGTAGGAAGCAGAAATGTAATGGATGATCACAGCAATCAAATGCCATGTTTCATGATATAAATTTTGACGTTGGCATAAAGTGACCAGATATACTGATTTTGCCAGGACAGTTTTCGTAATATGACAGGCGTTCGGGATCTATCCAAAACAGGAAAATTTTCAGGAAAATACATCTATCCAAAACAGGAAAATTTTCATTTGAAGTTACAACAGCACAGAAAAAAGTGACTTATGACTGGTCCTCACTCTTACGACCATCACAGCATCGTCATAGCCACATGACCAAACTTTGGGTGCTTGGCAACCAGCATGTATTTGCTATAGTTGCAGTGTCCTGAGGTTATGTGATTACTATTTGCAACCATCTCAGTCAAGCAAAGTTCATGGAAAACGCCTAACAACCTGTGATCACTTAACAACTATGGCAAAAAAAGGTTGTAAAATTGGATTCCATTGCTTAGCAATAACACTTAGACTTACATTTCACTTTACAGTGCTTTACAACCCTCTCTAAGTGGTTTACAGAGTCAGCATATTTTCCCCCAACAATCTGGGTCCTCATTTTACCCACCTCGGAAGGATGAGTCAACCTTGAGCCTGGTGCGATTCGAACCACCAAATTGCAGGCAGCTGATAGTCAGCAGAAGTATCCTGAAGTACTGCATTCTAACCACTGCACCACCGTGGCTAATAGCAATGGAAAATTTTATCCCAGTTGTGGTCATAAGTCAAGGACTTACTTGTTTGTGACCACATGAGTAAGGGTACCATATGTGGGGTACAGAACTTGAGGTGACCACTGGATGGCAGAAAATCATTAAAGTTTTCTATTTCTGTTTGCTATCATCTAATTCTTGTCCAGATTCTTACAGCTTCTAGACATTTTTACAGATTTAAGTTCTAAGTCAGGTATTGGGTTGACCAGGATGATGGCAATACAGGAAGTAATAGTAATAGAAATTACGTCAAGATATGACTCTCCTGATAGTGAGACTGGGCAGTGATTCAGATTAAAAAGAGCAGAATGTATCTAGGAATGTGCCTGGGTGTATGCGCATAACACCCCACAGGCGTATCTATAATGTTCAAAAGTCTGCCAACACAGACTTTTGCAAACAAGAGATCCTACTCCTTTGCCACCTTCAAAATGTCTGTGTGTGAATTTGGAGGCCATATAAAATAAGATAGGTAGGTAGGCAGGTAGGTAGCTAGGTAGGTAGAGAGATAGATGATAGATAGGTCGATGAAAGACAGAGATAGATGATGGATAGATAGAGATAAGTTAGATAGATGATGGATAGATAGGTGATAGGTAGGTAGATGAAAGGTAGAGAGATAGATGATAGAGAGATAGAGATAAGATAGATGATAGAGAGATAGAGATAAGATAGATGATAGATGGATAGATAGATAGATTGATAGATAGATAGATAAATGGATAGATAGATAATAAAATATTGTCATGAACTTGCCTTGCTACAATGTGAGATCAAGATAAGGTGCTGCTACTTCAAAGAGTTTCTAACAGATACAGAGAGAATGCACACCCCAGATTAAAAATTCCTTTGCTTCAGAGGTGGTATTCAGCAGGTTCTGACCAGTTCTGGAGAACCGGTAGTGGAAATTTTGAGTAGTTTGGGGAACCGGCAAATACCACCTCTGACTGGATATTTTATAGTATCCTTCCCCTGCCATGCCCACCAAGCCACGCCCACAGAACCAGTAGTAAAAATTTTTGAATCCCATCACTGCTTTGCTTGTTTTGATTCCAAATATTACTATTTGTTCTCTTTTTATTTCCTGTCAGTGTCCTTTTCTGTTTTTAGCTTTTTGTATACTGTTCTTTGCTTTCTCTTGCTATTCTTTAATTTTCCTCGTCACTAAATCCTCCTATCCTAAGTGACAAGGAAGCTCTGGAATTTGTATAAAGAGCATTCCTGACTTCTCCCCAAATAGATGGACATCATGTCTAGTGGCCAACTGCAAATGGGTGAACCTCAGACTTCCAAATTAACAAAAGGACCTGAAACAGGTCTTGAAAGGTTGCTGTTGTTTATTTAGAATCTAGAAAAGAAAATAGAATTAGAAAATAGAATCTCACTTATTCACATTCCAGTTTTCACATATAGAACCATATCTAATGAATCTAGATCCAGACTGACTTATGATTGTTTGTGTCCTATTTCCAAAAGTAAAATCCTTTTTGTTCTGAACTAGAGTTTGGCCTAGTTGCAAGAATGTATAATACTATGCTGCCATGAATATTTTTAGTATTTTTTGTAAAAGATCATTTTAGTAAAACATCATAGTAAAATATTAATATATATTGCTAGTCCATATATGAATACCAAATAAATAAGTAAAAGATCTTTTTCATACCTGGATATCATCATCATTTCTAATGCTGTTATTGTTCATAGCCATTTCTTAACATTTCCTTTAAGTATATATTTCAGCCAAGCCATGAAATGATGCAGAAAATAAGTGTCATGCTGAATTATTTCTTCTGTTCACACTTACAACATCAAATTTAAACTCTGAGTCATATCACTTTGTTTATATTCTGATTTGGTACCAGACAGAATTGTTTCAGTCCAAATATTTTGCAACAATGATATTTGCAAAAGTTTATGGGAATTGGTCATATCCCATATTTCTTGACAGAGCTGAAAGTACAGACAAATGTAACCTTTCTTGTAACATTTTGTTTGGAATCTCATGAAAGTGAATACCAAATGAATGGTGCAAAGAAAGAATTGTTACTTAAGTTTAATAAACCTTTTTTAAAAAATATATTAATGCACAAAGAAATCAGTCAGTAGGTCTGAAGAAAATGTGCTTCTACTTAAGCTTTTAACTGGAAAAATGTATTGAACAATTCTTTCTCCAAATAGGTTCCATGCTTCATGAATTTTGACATCTACAACCTACACAGAAGCACTGGAACAATAGCTTTAAAATTTGAGTCTAAATTTATAGCTCTTTAATCTGATGTATGAGTTTAAACGGTGAAATTTGCAACTGATAGAAGGAGTAATGCCCACCAAGCAGAGGAAGGAAATTTAAAAAGGAAATTGAATAGATATTGGGATTATCATCAAGGGTTATTATCATCAAGGGCTATAGATTATGACATCTAAATGTTATTACAGAATCTGAAGCTGTGTGCTGATCAAAATTATTTGACAGAGTTTATCAAGGAGATTTTAAAGGATTCTCTGGAACTCATAACCATATAGGCATTTGGTTGGTCTCTGAGCAACATAGTACATACTACACAGGGCATTCCCAGAGGTGGGCTTCAAAAATTTTAGCAACGGGTTCTCTACCCGTTGCTGGGGGTATGTGGCTATGATGGACATGGCCTACTTGGCCTCCTGTACCACACTGGGAGGAGGCATTTTTGCCCTCCCCAGGCTCCAGAGGCTTTTCTTGAGCCTCCGGGAGGGTGAAAGTGGCTGCCCCAGGCTTCTGAGGCATTCTGGAAACTGGAAACGGGCCCATTTCCGGCCTTCCTGAACACCCGAGAGGCCCGGTTTTTTTCCCTCCATGAGTCTCTGCAGGCCCTGTATTTACCTGCATCCAAAATAGACTGCGTGGGGACTTCTGGGAGGGATGGGATGGGGCGGGGTGGGCAGAACCAGCCAGGAGTAGCATTTGGGGGTTCTCTGAACTGCACAGAATCTTAGTTAGGGGCTCTCCCAAACCCTGCAAACTCCCAGCAGCCCATCCCTGGGCATTCCTATTGTCCCCACTGGGTTACTGTGAAAGACACGAACATTTTGAAGATATAAGGCGGTGCTTTGTTATGATGGTACAAAATATGATTTTTTAAATTGGCCTTGTGGTGAAACAATTCTCAAATGAGAATGCCTGTGAGAAGATGATCTGAAAAGTATTTCATGGATCACTGGACTTAGCAAAATACATCTTTCTATAGCCATCAGCAATTAAGACAAACAAAAATATCCCTTCCCTAACTGGCCACCTCATTCATAGATAATATCAACATATTCCCTGTTGGCAGAAAGTTGCTGAACTTTTCAAGAAAGGGCATGATAATATGTATAGGTATAGGTATATGTATATGACGTATATGTTTAAAATAATACACACATATTACAATATATCATAGGTGATGTAGATGATATACTGTAGATATATTCTAGATGTATACACACACGCACACACATATATATACTGCTACCATTTCTTTCATAAATCCTGTTTATTCAAAATTTTATATCTGAAGTACAGACTTTTGTACAATGTGCAGTTATAATCTATTTAATGGATTTCATGTTTTTTTACATTGATATGCTTTTTACTACAAAAAATAACTGTAAGAACAGCAGGCTAACATGTTAAAAAACATGTTTCAGAATTCTAGTATTTTGCTTGAGCAATAAACTGTATGCAAGTAAGTGGTTTCTGGGAAATGCTCATTATTCTATTGTTCTTTTGAATCACAACATAAGTCTCTGTGATTGGTATGAGGGTTGGCATGATGTGTTGGTGTCTGTGGGATACCTGTAATTCTTTATTAGTTCTTTCAAAAGGCAATCTCAGGGAAATTCAGGAAGGGGAAATTGCTGAAGCACAGTTATATTGTAATTGAAGGGCCTCTCAAAATGCCTGCTCTGTTGGGCTGTTTCAAACAATTTAGAGATTATAAATGAGCTATTTGTTCCTTTATGAAGAAAGGGGTAGAATTAGAAGAAATATCAGCCATATCCTTGGTTAGTTGAATAATTTATACTGAATAGGGCAGCAGTAAACTAAGTAAATTAAGATTAGAGAGGAAAAAAATCTCATGGCTTGATCAGATATATATTGCAAGTTCTGGAAGATTTTATGTGGAACCTGAAAGAGATACTTTTTCTTGAATTACACTCAAGCAACCCAAAATTATCAACTGTCCTATGGCATTTTAAAGAGGTTCTCTTTTCATTTTCTACAGTGGCTCAGAAACACACAGTTATAAACACAACTAAAGACAATTCATTTTATTGGATGATATCACAGATAAGAATGATATATGCAGATATGAAAGTACCACTCAACTATGATTCCATGAACGTAAAATATATAAAATCAGATTGCTTTATTCTTCCCTATAGAAAATGAATATAATTTTAATGAATGGGAAAAAATGCAATGGACTTATTTTATTTTATTTTGCTAAAGGTGTGTTTGTATTACTTATTATATTTTTCTCAATCAGAACTATGTTGTAGTGTTTTCAGAGACTGGCTGAATGTCTATGGAAGTCATATCTGTTCAGTATCTCCTCTTCATAAGAGGTATTGAGTGGTACTTTTATAACTGTATGTTTCTGAGCCATTGTAGAAAATGAAAAGATGGACTTTTCAAAATGCCATAGGATGATTGACAGTTGGAGGAGATTAGCTTGCAAGAACTTTAGCTCCAAATGGTTATTGGGACAACATAAAATGGAAAGCACATACTTTGGAAGTAGGGCAGAAGAATATATTCTGAAACTATTTTGATGGTGAATGAGAGATTAATAAAGGACAAGCTTGTTTGCAACTGTATATAGTTTGGAAGTAGATTTTGACTAGACAACAATTCTGGATGACAGATAGCTGTTCAAATAAATAAATCTATTGTAAAATAAAAAATGTAACCAGTTCAAATGCAAAACATGGGCCTAGGTGAAGAATGATTTTGTTTTAAATCATTCATGTCACTTAATTCTTTTGCAGTGATATACAGATAGCCTTGACTTACAATTGTTCATTTAGTGATTGAATTACAATGTCCTACTTTTTTCACACTTACAACTGTATCAGCCTCCCCAAGGTCACATGATCAAAATTTAAAACCTTGGCAACTGACTCATATGATGGTTGCAATATCCTGGGGTCATGTGATCACTTTTTGTGGCCTTCTGACAAAGTCAATGAAGAAGCACATTCAGTTTACAACCGTGTTACAAAACTTCAGTCGTTTACTTTATGGTGGCAAGAAAACTTGTAAAATCTGGCACAATTTACTTACAACTCGCTTGTTTAGCAACAGAAATGTTGGGCTCAATTGTGGTCCTAAGTCATGGACTTAGTCATGTAAAAGAGTCCAAAGTGAAGGCAGAAGTCTATATCGTGTTCACTTGTGAGGCTTCTTAAAGGCATTGCTCAGTTCCTCATATTCCTACTATTTTGCAGCTTCCCAATTTATGAAAAATTCCATTGCATTTGGTATAATTCCACACAAGGAAATACCACTGAAGGATACAGAAAAATATCAGCACTATATTAGGAACTCTTTCCTTCTGACTCCTGCTTGCTCCTTGTATCAGTCAGCAAACATGCTGATTTTCTATGCATTATAATGAAAGTTCCCAGGCTAAGACAAACATAATCTGTTCAGATAAGACTAGCATATCTAAAAATAACACAATGTACCTTTTTGCTTTCTTGTTGCTTTCTTTGGCTAATGGGAGAATATAGAATCCTGAGCTATTAAGCTTTCTGAAGTTCAGAAATAAGTGGGGGGGGGGGGGAAAAANGGGGGGGGGGGGAGAAAAAAAGAGAAGGAGGGAAGGCTAGTCCTGTTTAAGGACTGTTAGCAAACAGAATTTTATTTAAATCCTCCCTCCTTTTAATCCTTCCTCCCTCCTTTTAGAGACCTCTGTGATCCAAATCAGTAAACGAAGGAGACTCATCAGGCTAAATAGGTATACTTGGACACAATATTGCCATAGAATTGTATGCTTAGATGTTTGTATCTATGGGCATCTCTTTTATTCTTTCCATCCATCCATTCATCCATCCACGCCCCTAATTACCTCTATTCCAACCACAACTGGCCTTAAATGCAAGCTACTCAATGCAAAAGCGACAAGCAGGAAGAAATGACAATAGGGGGGCCTTGGTAATAAAATATCTGAATTTCTCCTCTCACTGAATATGGCTAAATTTGACATTAATTTGTGCTCTGAAACATGGCTCATGCATTCTCTCCCTGACTCCATTACCACATGTAAAAGACTATCATGTTTGCTGATGATGTGTGAAATCCATAGAGGAGGTGGTGTTGTTATCTTCTATAAAAAGTCCTTACAACTAAAAAACATCCAAGTTACCCAACAGCTTGCTATTCCTGAGACCATCATCTGTAAACTGTCTTAAATATCACATTTGGTTCTTCCTATGTTACAGAGCCCTGATTATAACATCGAACATGCAAACAAGCTAAATACACTATTAACATGGGCGCATCCTGCCCACACACTGTTATCTTCTTGGTGACTTCAATTTACCTCATATTACTGGACCTTAATGAATGTACAACTGAACCCACAATGCAACCTTCTACGATGCTGTAACAAATCTGGGACTGGAAAACTAGTAACAACACACTAAGACTTAACAACTGCCTCTATCTCATATTCTGCAATAGTTTGAATTCAATTTATGGAATACAAATTAAAGAACCTTTTCCAACATGACCACAACATGATGGACTTTTGTCTCAACATACTTCAACAAAAATCATCACAACGACGGAATCCCCAATTATAACTTCGAAAAAGGCAACTATGATCTATAAACACGATATCTCATCCCTAGATTGGCATTTCTATTATACTGGATGCAACATCTGTTGAAGACCATTCAACAAATATTTTTACTTGAATGATACAAAGAGTCATCACAAACATATGTACGTTTAAGCGACCTCCACAAACCAGAAAAACAAATTACCCAAAACAATGAGGAAGCTTCAATCCAAAAAGAAATCACTTTGCAGAAGAAACAAATCTCTGGTCACATTGCCAACTTCAAAGCCGATACAAAAAATTATTGCACAGATACATGAATGCACCAATTATCACATTAAACAAGAGGAAACCTATGCACCAATTCCACCCACACTTTCTACAACTTTGTAAACAACAGACTAAAAGACTCAAGTTCCAATCCCACCCATGAAAAGGACCTAATGGCAAAGACTGCAAAGACAACACCATCAAAGCAAACCTCTTAACATTCTTTGGCTCAGTATTTTGTATACAGCAATGGAACATGACCAGTATTTCCTCGTCGAACCACAGACAATTACAATGATCATACAGTGGTCCCCAGCTTTTTTGTCCACAGGGACCAGTTTCACGCAGAAACACTTTTTCAAGGACCGGCAAAATCAATTCTTCCCAATAGTCAAGGGCTTCTTTACTATTTCTTTACTAAAACATATTTTTTATACATATTTTAATCATGATTATTCATTCTTTGCGGCCTGGTACAAAATGATCCATGGACTGGTACCGGTCCGGGGCCCAGTGGTTGGGGACCCTGATCTATACATATCGATTTACAGAAGACAATGTTGAAAAAGCACTTATGCAATCAAAAACATCTCTATCTATTGGACCGGATGGAAGATGTGCCGACTTCTGAAAAAAGCTACCCATTGCCATAGCAAACCTCTAAGCATAATCTTGAAAAATCTTCCAGGTCCTTGCCAAAACTATGGTCAGAAGCCACAGTCATCCCCATCTTCAAAAAGGGAGACCCCAGCCTAGTTGAAAATTACAGACCAATCTCTTTATGCTGCATCACCTGTAAAGTCGTGGAATCATTATTAACGCAATCAATCATCCTCCACTTAGAAACAAACAACCTACTTCTAATAAAACAATTTGGTTTTAGGAAAAAACTATCCTGTAATCTGCAAGTCTTACACTGCAAAACATATGGATTACACAACTCGATCAGGACAAAGTAATAGACAGAGCAATCTACACAGATTTCTGTAAAATTGATCTAATGGTACACACGACAATCTACTCCTAAAACTAAAATCTTATGGTATCTCTGGACACCTGCATAACTGGATAGAGCATTCCTGTCAAACAAGACAACCAAATAGTTCAAAAATTGGAGTGTCCTATCAAATTCTGTAGCTGTCAACAGTGGTGTCCCCCAAGACAGTGTTGTAGGACCAACTCTCTTCATACTCTACATAAATGACCTCTGCGACATATTAAGAGCAACTGTGTTTCTTCGTTGATGATGTAACTATTCAACACCACAGACAATACTGCTACCTTCAAAAAGACTTTGACTATGTACTCAGATGGCCAATCAAATGTCAACTTCAAATTTCAACAAATAAATGCTCTGTCCTACATATTGGCAAAAAAATCAGAAAATAAAATACAGGTTGAATCGTCAAGACCTTGTTGATGATCCAACCTCTGTCAAGGATCTTGGAGTAACTCATCTCAAAATGACATAAGTGCTAGAGCCCACTGTAACTACATAGCCAAAAGGTGTTAAGAGTTGTTAACCTAATCTTATGCAGCTTTTTATCTGGTAATATCACACTAATAACTAGAGCATACAAAACATTTGAAATTAGCTGCATCAGTCTGGAACCCACATTATATATCTGATATTAACACAGTTGAGAAGTCCAGAAATATTTCACACAGAAATAGTTCTCCATTCCTCTACTTGTTGGCAGAATACCTTATGCCACAGATTCGAAATTCTAGACTAGAAAACGTACAACTATGCCGCCTTCAGGCCATCTAAGTATAGTAAATAATCATCATTTGCAATGGTCTACCAGTCAATGAATACTTCAGCTTCAACCATAACAACAAGAGCAAACAATAGATACAAACTCAAGGTTAATCGAGACAAACTTGATTTAGGAAATACAACTTCAGCAACAGAGCTGGTCATGTCTGGATACTCTACCTGACTCTGTGGTTTCTTCCCCAAACCCCAAAAACTTTAACCTTAGCCTGTCTACTATTGACCTCACCCCTTTCCTGAGAAGTATGTAGGGGGTGTGCATAAGCGCACCAGCGGTCCCTGTCCTCTTGTTTCTTTTAATTTTTTAATTTTTTATTTTATTTTTCTTATATTTATCCATGTAGTTATAACTATGTTTATACTTATACCTATCATCTTGTAAGCAATTGACAAAAAAAAAGTTGTTCCAAGGTGTCCTTCACCAATTTATCCTCTTTCAGTCATGCCTGATAACATTATTATCAGATAACAAATAATCCTAAACATACAGTAGTACATTTTGCTGTTTCCTTAAACTCCTATTGCCTTCGAAGAAAGGAATTAAGTTTAACATTGTCGGAAGAAAACTGGCTGATAGCATTTTTTTAATGACCAACATATTTTATTAAAAGATATACACTTTGGCGAGCTCACTTCATCAGATGCAATGGAACAGTATTCACAAAAGCATATTCCTTTGAATAAAACTCCACTTCTTGTGGTTAATAAGTTAATAAATTCATTGTTTGGAATGATTAAGTTGGATGTTCAAAGTCAAGACTTGCCTATAGGAACAAGATATGAAGTTACATATACTTCTAGTTAGAAAGGGGGACATTTTTTTCATTTTGAATTAAAATTGGAATCAGTTTTCCCACACATTTACAAAGACACATTGTCATATGTTCCTAAGATGAATGATTCTCTTCCACAGAATTTTATACGTAATATTGTGAGTCAATATTCTTGTATTACCCTTAACACATAGGAGATAAATGAATCATGCAGAAATGCTAATTCCTGTACTGTAAACATGGACAAATCTGGAAAAACAGCAGAATAATATCTTGAAATGGTTGATTGGAATGAATCAAAATCTAGCAATTCTGTATTCATAAGGAAGAGCATGAAATTATGTTTTGATTCTCCACAAATAAATACTTTATCTCAAAAAAATATTTAATTGACGTACTTCTTGTGATAAACTAACAGTTTTCTTATGGCACACTAGAGTGCTCTAATACATCCCTGGGAATTATTGGTTTAAGATAATATGTATCATTAAAAATTGTTATGTCACCTGTTATGGAGGAAAAATATATGAGACATGGATAACAACCTGTATGCCAAAGGACTTCATTCAACTGAACCCAGAAGATGCTTGTCTGGGAAAACTGAGGGGTCTTTTTCCATTGTATAATTGCATGTTGCAATTAAGAAATGATTTACTGTAGTGGCATTTGCATTTCCTGATTGAATTATCTCTAATGCACATGAGTTTCCAGATGTTTCATGTAGTAATAATAGTTCATACTTTTGCCTTGTTCTCAAGTGGCATGACACAATACAATAAAGCTGTTCAAAAGAACAGGGTTAAAGTTAATATTGGGGAACAATCCTTGTAATTTTTGCTGTCCAAATAAGTGTTTGACCCTAAAACAATTCTGTTCAATCATAGTTTTAAATGTGCTTTTTGTTTAGGGAGTATATATCAAATAATCATATCAAATGATTGGGCCTTTTGAAATAAAGTTTTACTGTGTCAAAGTTTTACTATATCAAATCAAATGAGAAATATCTGATTTAATTAAGTCCTGATAAATCCCAATCTTTATTCTATGTTCTAGTTGAACATTTTGGTCTATTTTGGTCTACATCCAAAGTCTGACAGAGATGAGGTGTTTTTGGACGTTGGATTTTAATTACAGACCTTTCAATGCTTTTCTCTAAAACAGCCTTTCTCAACCCTTTATATCCTAGAATTATTTTCACGTCTCAGGGAATCTCTGAATAACAATTTGAAAAAGATACAAACATTCACAATTTCAGTCACTACAAACTGATACAACCAAGTTTTATAACATTTATAATAGTCAAGCGGCAGGCCAGTAGCTGTGGTTTGGTGGGCATGGCAGGGGAAGGATACTGTAAAATCTCCAGTCAGAGATGGTATTGGCTGGTGCTCTGAACTACTCAAAATTTCCGCAACTGGTTCTCCAGAACTGGTCAGAACCTGCTAAATACCACCTCTGATGTAAAGGTTTTTTGTGCTAAGTATGATTTGATAGTTGGTTGACACTGTTAAATTAGCATAGCTTCTACATTTATTGTCAAAGTAGAAATGGTTCATTTTCCTGATCTTCATGTTATGGAAAAATGCCTGAAAGAAACATGATTTTACAGTATGTGAGTAATGAACCCTGTTGAGGTTCATAATCCTGTTGTTCTTTCTTCCAAATTTCCTTTGGGATGCGAGAACAACTTGATCCAGGATTCCTTTCAAATAAGCACGATATCTTGTTGAGGGAAATATTTCTTGCATTTTGGATTGTTCTTCTCTGACTTAGGTATCTCATGCAAGCCATAATGCCAAGGCCATCATAATGTGAAGAAAGCCAGTTAGTTGTAGAGGTGAAGGCATCAAGTCAGAAATCTCTTGTTGCATAGGCATTTAATAGAAGCCATAATGTTGTGGAGTGTGTCACTATACATTGATGTAAATGACACAAATTTGAACAGTTTTATTATTTGGGTCAGCTGATACCAGTTAGTGTCAAATACATATGACATCATTTGCCCCACTTCTGACCTCTGCAAATGTCTATGTTTATGCTATGCTGCTCTCAGGTTTATGACCGTTTATCTTGCTTATTGTGTAGTCTTTGCTTAAATCAATGTGATTTCAGCCCAACCCTGCTTTAGGTACACAATGGTCCCTTTTGCAATTTTGTGCTTTCTGAAGTTATGATTGCATTTGGTGTAAAAGATAAATATGTGAGTAACTTGAATATCTATATTAAAGTAATCGCTTTATTTCATTGGATCAAAGTTAACAATATGTATAAAATTTTAATTTCTACAGAACTCCTTGTCAGGCAAGAGAACAAGTAAGCAAAAAACCCAGAGAGGGGTGAGTAGGTTTACCAAAAGAGTAGCTGGCATATAATCTACATTCCAATTATAACCTTGAAATGTAGAGTTGGCTGCAGAGATTTAAATAATCATTCTTAGTTTTGGTTTCTACCAATGAGTTTTTGAAAGTCTGCAGGAAAACAATTGCTTTCCTCATTTTTGAAAAGAATAAATCCAGCTCATGTTTGGATTGCCATTCTTAGTTGAGACACACAGTGTCTTTGTTTGGTGAGTTCTGAATTTTCAATTTAAATTTGTGTTGAGAAAGTGTAAAACAGGCAAACTAGTGGAAAGTACTTTTTTTATCAGCAAGAAAGACTGTAAATCTTGCATGCTTTCAAGGTGCGGATAACATATAGATGTCTTATCTTTTAACCAAAAACTAACCATTGATTAAAAATACATTTTCTCAGAACATGTTCAGAGGTAGGAAAATTTTTGAATTAAAAATAGAAAAACACTTATCTTTTCCATATGATTTTTTCAAAACTTAATTTTAAAAATTGATTCCAAAACTTGTTCACATATTATTTGTACTTTCTTTTATTAAGTTTAAACTGCAATTTTCCTGGAGACAGATCATCATTGCCTCTCTCCATTCTAGGCCCAATTCACTATATAATGATTTATTTTACTAATTCATTCAGCAGTTATAATAAGTAGAGTCTTCAGTAATTGCCTGAAAGTTGAAGCAGCCAATTGGATTGTTTTTAAAAAATTATGCTGGATCGATTTAAGAATCCTAATAAATGTTTTTAAAATACCGATTAATCAGTAAAGTACATTGAATAATGTGATAGAAAACATGGCTGCTTAGTAACCAGGGAGGATGTATGTCCGTTATTGACATTTGATTCATAGGTAACGTTCTAAGATTATGCCTTTTTCCCTGAAGTACCTTTGATTATACATAAATCTGTGGAGCAAAGGTAAGCTCCATTAGTGAGCTTTAATCTTTTAGAAGCAAACTTTCTGTTGGTGGAATCTATTGACCTGAAATTAGTTTGATTCTTGACTCTATCTCTCTTATATATGTGCTTGCACATGGTGTGTGTGTGTGTGTGTGTGTGTGTGTGTGTGTTTACATTCCTTTCAGGAAGAAAAGCACTGAGGCCTATGTCACAACTTTTATTTATTTTCTCATTAAGGAAAGTACAAAAAGATAATATAACTGGACAGCTAATAGGAAAGACCCAGTAAAGAATGTCCTCTGAATATTTGTGTTGCCACTTTAAGAAGGATAGCCAAACAGCTTTTTCAGGTGTATTAGTCAGGAGAGATATCTTAAAAGTCCAAGGAAGACAAAGTTAATGCATTTGGAGAAGGAGCTATTCAGATAAGGTTTTCCCAAGTGTTTGGATTAGTTAAATATTAAAAAAGGATAGAGATAATAAGACTGTTTGTCTTTATAAGTTCTTTATAAAGAGAGAGTAGTAGCTTTTTCAGCAGAATGGAAATCCAAGGCATATCAAAGGTTGTGCACTCAGAATTCATAGGTGACTTTGATTTTCATCTTGGCAAGTGATTATCTACTTGTGTATTTTGCAAAGCTAAATATATCCTATTGTGGATGGCAAAATCAGTACACAGTTGAGCTGGAACACGTAAGGGCTTCTGTTGAGTAGTGTTATTAATTGTATCACTCTTTCCTGAATACAGCTTTTTCTGTTGCCTTTCAGATGTATGAAAGCTTCAATTTACAACTGGTATAGCCGACAGGCTAAAAAATAATTTGGTATGGTGCTGGACATTTCTTGCCAATAAACATTATAGCAGCATTGTGGCCATTGTGAAGGGTATTCAGAATTGAATCTTCCTGTCATGAGGCAGAGTGATTTTGTAATAGGCAACAAAGGATTAGTTCTAATGTTGCTGTCAGGGTGAGTTCCTGCAGGATTTTTTGCCTTGGCGAAACAATAACTTGCTAACCCTTGGATATTTTGCTAGGTAGTTTCGTATGTTTATTTTATTCCAACAGACTATGAAAGAGATCTAGACAAAACATAGAAGATTCAACATAGATATTTCCTGAAATACCTGTTTGTACAAAATCATCTTGTTATCCTTCAAGATAACAAGATGTTTTACCTTCAAGATAAAACCTTCAAGATTTTGTTGATATTGACTGTCTTTGACATTTACACAAGCAAGTTAAGTTTCATCAGATGCTGGGATATAAAATGTTGTACTAAACAACATAGTTTTAGTTGTATTAAAAGTTTCTGGAGGTTGATCAGATAGATTGTAAAATTTGACTGCCCTGCCTGATATGCTCATTAAACAAACAAACATACATACAAACAAATAAACCCATCAAGGGTGGAATGATACTGTAGGAGAAAGGTCCTGTTAGTCTATGGTGAGAAAAATCAGGAGTGTGGTGGCATTTTTATTGCCTAACACATTTTATAAAAAGGCTTAAGTCTTTCTGGGGTCTATCACAATTCATCAGATACATAGAGTGGTTAGACCAATGTAGGATTAAGTTGGGCCAAGACAAGGTTTGGACAGAAGGAAAATGGAAACTTGTTGATTATGCAAGTGTGGACAATTGCTCACTGTGTGTATTACTCCAGTAACATAGAAAGGTACATTATACAAAAGGAAGATTTTCATATATGTCCACAGTAGTGCTAAAGTCAAAGCATTAAATCAGAGCAGTATTGAAAACCTTACTCAACATTGGATACTAGACTATTAGGTAGATGGCTAGGAAAAAGCTCCTCTGATTTCCAGCTCCAGTCAGGTTAATTTGGGTCTGTATTCTTTTAAAAATGAGAATCTGAAACTTGTGTGAGTTTTTGCCAGAGCTGAAAGGTAGCCTGTATGTAAAAAAAACCCTGTTGTGTAGGTAGGCCTCCACTTAAAATAGTTCATTGAGTGACCATTCAAAGTTACAACAGCACTGAAAAAATTACTTATGACTGTTTTTCATATGTACGACCATTGCAGCATCCCATGGATATGTGATCAAAATCCAGATGCTTGGCAACTGTCTCACGTTTCCCTTTTATGACCTCCTGATAAACAAAGTCAATGGAGAAGCCAGATTCGCTTAACAACCATGTTACTAACTGAACAACTGCAATGATTCACCTAACAATTGTGACAAGAAAGATCATAAAATGGGGCAAAACTCACTGAACAAATGTCTCATTTAGAGACAGACATTTTGGGCTCAATTGTGGTCATAGGTTGAGGACTACCTGTAGTGGTTTTTTAGCATTCTCAAAGTTACATTCAGAGGAAGACTTATAGGACTGCAGCTATTCCACCAGTGCATTTTTTCCAGTGGATTTATGTATCTATCAAAATGAATGGTGATTAAACAAACTTTAACAAATCGGAGTGAAAAGTCCCAAAAACGATGAGCCTCTGTTAAAACTACTCTTGATTTCAAAGGCAAAATAATAAAACTTTTTGGTATACATACATTTGAGAACTCTAAAAACAGTCCTTTAAAATTTTTAATTACAGCAGGAAAGAAAAAAAAGTGCTTGTATGGCTTTCAGGAAATTGTTACCTGATGTAGTTTGCATTAGTCACAGTCATAGAAAAGTAGGGTTAATGGAATTCCAACCACAGCCTTCCACTCCTAACAACTTGATGCAGTGGATACTTTTTTAAAAAGGCAATTCATACAATGTCAATGGAAGGCAAAGTCATATAAATCTGCACACTTCTATTTCTCACATGGATATTTTTGTAATTAAAATATCCATGTGAGGGGCACTATGAAAAATTAGCATCTTGAAGAAATATGCCCATGCAAAATTTAGTCTCCTAACATGAATAGTGATGATGTAAGATAGAGAAATTACACCACAGAACTTAATATTGCCTTCCAAAATCAATTTTTCTCTTTCTTCATCTCTCTCTTACATAGAGAGAAATAAACATGGGAATTCCATGTATGAGTGCCAAAGATCTATGTCAACAGAGTTACTAGCTTTGTAGTGTGAATACTAAAAAAATAGTATTACATTATCTTTGTATAGTATTACTTTATCTTTGGGATTAGAAATAATAATTTACTAACAAGAACGTGGATAACAACTGCAACTATACACTCATCAGATATTGTATTGTTTTGATTGATCCTGTTGAAATTTTCTGCTGGTTTGTTCTTTCAGGCTAGCAACAACAACAACAAAATAACAATACAGTGAAATAATTTCTGGTAATGTAAGCATGGAAGGAGTGAAGAGGGGTTTCTCTTGTCATAGTCTTTTATCTAGGACTTGCTTTTCAGGTACAGTAAAGACAACAACAAATTATAATGTGATGAAATGTATCATATACATTTTATAGTAACTTTGAATGCCCAGGTTGGTTTACCAGGAAGCAAAAGTTAAGAACATGTACAACATTTTTTTAAGAAAGATAACTAGGCCCCAGAGCAGGCATTTGGAAAATCTATCATTTCAAGAAAAGCTAGCTGAAATGGAAATTCATTTGGGTTTTTATTTTCATTTATTCTTTTTCAAGATGAGCAAGCTAAATCATTCACTGCATGATGTACAGTAGTTAGTGGTTCTCAACCTTTTCTTCCGATGCATCCTCTTTAAATGCTTTTTGTGGCCATTGCCACAAACCACCAAGCCCTAACTTAACTAAAGATTTAAATCATAACATTTCTTCAAAACTTTGCGGACTGCCTGTGATGACATTATGGGCCCCCAGAGGGTTGAGAACCACCACTGAGTAGTTCTACTTATATAAAAGAAATGATAGAACAAAATAGTTTAAGTTGAAACCTGTATGCAAATCAAGAGAACAATTTGGGCATGTGAGAAAAGTGGGATGGATAAATTCCTGAAAGGTTGTTCTAGCCAGAATCAATTTGATTTGACCATTATAGAGCCTTGGTGGTGCAGTAGTTAGAGTGCAGTACTACAAGCTACTTCTGCTGCAGCCAGTTGCCTGCAATTTGGCAGTTGGAATCTCACCAGGCTCAAGGTTGACTCAGCCTTTCATCATTTCAAGATTGGTAAAATGAGGACCCAGATTATTAAGGGCAATATGCTGACTCTGTAAACCACTTAGAGAGGGCTGTAAAGCACTACAGAGTGGTATTTAAGTGTTATTGCTATTAATGATTTCAGGAGCCTGGGAAAGAATAATGGTAGCAGCCAGGAATATACCAACAAATTTAGTGATATAATTTGCTTAGTAAACCAAAGTTAGGATAGTAATCAGAACTCATTTGCCATCACCCCAACAGTATCAGAGTCAAGAGTGGGATCTACCAGTTCAGCCTGGTTCGGGCAAACTGGTAGCTTCGAAGATCAGCTGGGGGAAAACCGGTTTGCTCCAAAGATCAAGGTATTTCCTTTTTCCTCCCCCACCAATCAGCTGTTTTCCGAAGATCAGCTGTGCCACTAATCAGCTAGATTAGTTAGCAAGCAGGAAATCATGCAATTTCTTGTTTTCTAGATAATCTAAATTGTGCAGCACAGCTGATCTCCCCTCGCTGTTACTGCTTCAGCCAGGAAGCTTCCCTGAAGCTCAGTAGGCAAAAAACAACACCAACCTACTCCACCCAATCACATGACTACCTGGCCACACCCACATAGCCACGCCCACATAGCCATGCCCACAGAAATGGTAGTTAAAAAATTTGCATCCTACCCCTGATCAGAGTTATGTTACTCTGAAGAATGAGTACAGGGAGTCCTAAACTAACAACCATTCCTTTCATTACCATTCAAATTTACAGTGGCACTGAAAAAAGTGAGTTACAACTGGTGATTGCCTTATGACTCACAGCATCCCCACGATCACATGATCAAATTTGGATACGTGACAACAGGCATTTCTTTTATAACAGTTGAGCATCCCGGGATCTTGTAATTACCATTTGCAATCTGCCCAACTGACAAACAAGGCCAATGGGGGAAGCTGGATTCCCTTTATGACAACAATTCACCTAACAACTGTACAACCATGGCAAGAGGTCATAAAATTAAGTGTGACTCACTTAGCAATCACCTTGCTTAATAACAGGAATCCTGGTCACAATTGTGATCACAAGTCAAGGACTATCTGTTTTAATACAGCCATCTTTATCTAACCCAAAGGTGCTCTTTCAGGAGGCAACTGGATTTTCTTGGTTTTTGTTTTTAAGACAATTTGCTTCTAAACCTACAACCTTCTTCAGCTCTGACTGGATGATGGGGAATGGAAGGATTTATATTCCTTAAGACAGCTGGTCATTTGCATCCTTTTAGAAGGTCATTGAAGCACTGGGAAGTTTATCTGATTCCTCAGGGTTACCTGAGTAGTGCTAGTTCCTGTAGTCTGCCCTGAAGACATAGATAAACCTCCAACAACCCTCTAAAAGGATGCAAATGACCAGGTGTCTGCAAGGAATACAAATCCTTCCATTCCTGTCAGAGCTGAAGAAGCTTCTTGGATGAGAAGCAAAACGTCTTCATAGAGAATCTCTGCAGACACCTTTACCTGACTTTCCTTAGATGATGCCTATGATTTGTTCAGGTGGGACAAACAACTAACTTAAAAACAGTAGGTGACAACACTTCAAATAGGATGCATTGAAGAATGTCCAAAAGTGGAAAATACTATGTTAAGAGACATTTCTTATATTTTGAAGTGGAGAAATATCACATTAATAGACGTGTTTTATAACTCAGTTGGATTGATTTCCTCCTGTCTTTTCCCTTATCTGGAAGTTTATAATTATTTATATGCTTCAATCTTTGTGTGTGTTTTTTTTAACTGTACCTTTCTGGAAAATTCAACTCAAGGTGATCTATAATAAATTAGCCATGTCACCAGTGAGGACACTATCACAGCAGGTATACCTATACTATTCCTTTGTTTTATTTTAATGGTAAAATAAATAAAGATGCCCTCAAGTCAAGCTTAACTTCCTGGGGACTGCAGTTCTTGGCAGTACTGCAAATCTGCAAGTTATCATAGAGTCTCCTTGGCAGCTTTGCGGAACTTCTTTCTGATACGTTATTTCCCACTTCCCAGCCAAGCCATCATATCTAGTATTTCCTGGCTTTTTGAGATCAGCTGATGATCAGTAGGTCCTGTAACCTACCTGAGAAACAATAATAGAAATTTATTATTAAAGAGCTTGGCACAAGTGATTCACTTTATCACCATCATCTTTCAATAGCCATGTGGCAATTGTCTGTTTAGGTATTAACCAGAGTCAACACTGCTTAGCTTCTGTAATCAGGCAAAGTTACCTTGGGTTGCCAACTATTAAGTTATAATGTCTGCTCAAAGACAAATTAACATTCTGGGAGAGTAAATTTACAAATCTTGGTAGAGAAATTTTTACACTGCAAAATAAACTTGCATAGCTGCAGACTGATTATGATATTGTTAAAAGACAGCTGACAACAGAGCAATTTGAATGGGAATAGGCAATTCAAGAGATGCGAAGGTTTGGTTTCTCTACCATTTCTTTTCCAACTAATCACCACTTAGCACAAATTCTGAAGTAAAGCTTGAGGAATTGACACACCTGAGTTCCAACTTTTAAAGACAAAATGAGGCAGTTTAAAACACAAAACTAATTAGACACTGACAAGAACAGAAAATGCCATTTAGCAGAGAATGACAAGCCAATTCCTAAATGTAGTGAAAGCTTATTATAATAAAGTATATACATAAACTGGAAAAAAGTTATAATGCCTGCCTTAACACTATATAAAAAAACATGCAATTTAAAAGTAATACCCAAAGGTAATCCTCAAAACTCCAGCAAGCAAGCTCAGTACTAATACTTGATGTATTTCATTCTCAAATAAATGATTTAAGAAGATCCCAAAAGCTAGGAAATTCTAGAAAATTGATGTCATAAAGGTTCTATGTGTGTTTCCAATCAATATAACCAAAAGGTCTTAAATTGGAAAACCATCATTTAATTTTGTGCAACATAATTATGGCCTATCACCCAAACATTTATTCCATGCAGCTTTAATTTTTGGTAAAAGTTTGAGATATTTCTTAAAAAACCCTACATGGTTAAGTTTAGTACATGAACAATCGAGATTAGAATTCATGAAGACTCTTTGTGGAATCCATCTGTCCTTCCACATAAAAATGCAATTAGGTGGTTGGTTGGTCCATTTCCCTGAACCAAATTCTACCATCAAAATTGATCATTGCCAATTCATTATTTTGTCTTTTTTGCCTAATAATTATTGCCCTCTCAAAATGAAAATATGTTTGGCCAAGAAATGATATTTTACTCTTATATCACTTATCTAACATCATAGAAAATATTTTGCATATGGAAAATATCAGCAAAAAAGATAAGTGTAAGATAGTGTTGCAGTTTTAGTATTGGAGGATACAGGAAGGCATATATTAAACCAGGAACATGATAGTTGACCATAGTATTAGAATGCAATTTTAATATGCACTATGTTGAAGATATTAATTCTAATAAGTGTAACTTGCAAGTAGACATTTTTCATCGAGTAGATATATATGCTTTTCAGTAGGGTGTGAAATCTGTTTCCAGAAAAATAAAAAGAACTATATCATATAGTGCTACAGAGATGTATTAAATTCCAGTAATAGAAAGGATGCTTTTAGTACAATGAAAAAATAAAACAGGCTGTGGATGAGAAAAAACACATGTAAGGAAATGATTGCAGAAAAATTAAAATGAACATGGACAACCCATGCTCTGTTGATCACTGTTTCAGATATATTTTCTTATCTAAAATGAGCAACAGAATTTTGCCTAGCAGAGTTGGGTAAAAAGCAGTGGAACTTCCTTCAGGCTTTCCTACTGAGTTTCTATTGAAAATGGACAGGAAGCATCAGAAGTTCCCTTCCCCTTCCCCTTCCCCTCCCTGAAGGCATGTAAGCAAGAAATGGATTATAAGGGATTGAGAGACTGACTGGAAAACTGTCATAGAACATTGAAAATGAAGATCATATGATTGCAGCAGCAGCAGCAGCACTGAAGCAGAATAACTTCTCCAAATTTTATTCCCTTGTGAGTCATGATTCTTGCATTTTCGACATATTCTGTAAATTAGTCCATTTGAGATACCTTGGTGCAAACATTGTAGCCACATGATGCACTATTTCACCCTGTTCAGATGATGAGAATGAGAATTCTAGTGGCATACAAACACATGTTATCACCTGTGTAGAAATGAAAATACAATGCTAACAAAAGTAGTCAGGAAATGGTTAAAATTAAAAGAGAAAAATTGCAGAGTAGTGAATGAAAAGGTCTAAAACAATAAGCATTCAGCTGAGTGAATGCTGTGAAGAGATTATATGATGTGGGAAGAAACTGAGGTAAGAGAATGCTGGAAGAGGTATTTTAGAAATTTGTATAGAACTGATAGTGATATGTCAAAGAGTATCTAAGAAAAAAATGAGGAAATGCTGTGAGAATGTTGAAGTGGTAAGCCTGCACAGGTGTAAGCTTTGTAACAGGAGAAATGTTAAAACATGAATGTGGTTTGCTTCTGGAGTAGCTGTACAACTTGTCTCATATTGTAAAGACCGCATATATATCTAACAATTGGAAGAATCCTTTTATTGCTCTCACTTACCAAGAAATGAATGCTGAAGCTATTGGATGCCTGGGAAACTATTTGACAGAATTGTGATTGAAAGGTTATGAGAGGTTTGGGAAATGAATGTAGTTTTATGTTAAACAGGAATCTGTACAATAGATACTTGTTTTTTTTGGCAGGTAATTGAAATATGTGTGAATGTGGTGAAGAATATTAATTGTAAATTTTGCTGTTTTAGAGGAAGCATATGATAAAGTGATTAATTTACTTTTTGGAATGGTATGTGTAAATATGGAATTGATTGGTTGTTGAATGTGATAAAGACATTGAATGATGGAAGTAAAGTGGGCTGAAAATAGCAGGAAGTATGAGAAAGATATGAGTCTTGCATTGTTCAATATATTTATGAACATAAGTCTATGACATACTTGTGTTGACTTTAGATATATTAATTAAAGAGAGGAATATTCCTGTGAACCTGAGAACCTGAATGGTTTGCAAGTAAGGCTAGATTGCATGGTGGTTGAGAAGGACAAAATTAAATGTTAATGGATAATTAGCAGATTAATGAAAACTATAAACAAGTAAATGAGTTTGTGGCGATCTGTAAAGTGCTTACTAAAGATGGGAAACTCAATGGAAAATGTTAAGAATGCAAATTGTGATTGAAAAGGAAGTGGGTAGTATGTGATCCATTTTAAGGAATGAATGAATATCAAAAGAAGCAAAAAAAAAAGGCTCAATGTAAGAATATGCATGTTATGAGAAAATGGGAAACTGAATATGTTAGGAGAAAGATAAAAGTAAAATGAATATGGTTAGAATGGATTTACCTAAAAACTTCATTTAATAAAGTCAAGAATGAATACAAAAAGAAGGGACCAGTGGTGTGATTCAGCTAGTGTAAAAACCAGTTCGGTGAGTGCATGCGCACAGCATTTAAAAAAGCCCATTTTCAGCTCTAATACTTACCTTATACTGCAGCCTCTGTGAATAAACAGCTCCAGTGCAGCAAACTGCTCTACTACGTGAATTAGCTGTGCTCTAAAAAAAATGAAATAAAGCACAGGAAAGAGCAGGGCAGGTGGGAGAGGCCAAATGCTCCTTGGAACTACTGGTTCACCCGAACCAGAAGAATGTCACTTCTGGAAGTGACCCAGTACAATAAGAAATGTCAGCTTTGGAAGCCATATTGAGATCTGATGCTCCACAATTGAGCCTGGGAAGGTGGGAGGAGGGAATTCATTGGAATATATCTACTTAAACATAATAAAATTCTTTTTCTGATTCAAGGTCAGGTCGTGTTGCACACTGTGAAAGGAAATCTTACTTTGGGATGGATGATGATTGGGCCATGTGATATGGTGATGGGTGTAGGGGATGGATTTGTAGTTTTTACTTATTGCAAGGAAGCCCAGAACTTTCAGATTTGGGATTCTACAGTTGTACCGGTTACTACCCTGTTTCTCCAACAATACGGCCTCCCTCAATAGTAAGTCCCAGCATGTTTTATAGGCATGAAATGAAATTAAGCCCCACCCTCCAAATTAAGGCCTATATTAAAACATGTGAAATGGGGGGAATAGTGGGGGGGCTTGCCGTTAGGAAGTACTTTTGTTGCACACCCGGATATGGTGCTGCCTGCGTTGACCCCAATACGAAGTGCCCCACCAACGCCAAGGTCAATATCCAAGCCATCGCCGCCCGCCCGCCCAAAGATGCAAGGGAGGGAATTAAGTCACCCCCGAAAAGACAGCCCATTTTTTCAGGCTCAAAAAAAAATTAGACCTGGCCTTATTATATGAAAAACACGGTATCCAAATAAAAGGAACTTTTGAGAGATGTCTGTCTTAGAGTTATTGGTTGAAATGGAGGTTTGCTGGAACGCTGACATGAAATTTTTAGGCTTGATTTGGCTATATAGAGAATGAATGAGGATCTCATTGTAAAGCAAACAGTTGGAGAAATCGTGAATGATTTCAGAGAAAGGTGAGGATCCAGAAAACTATGGTTGGATAAAATAGAGAGATTTTTTTTTAAAGACAGGAGTAAGAAATTCACTCACCAAAAACAACACTAACCATAAAAACCTCCGATCTTGTCCTGACCGAACCTTACAGCAACTTGCCCACTCCCGTATACTATGTACAGAACTCAAAAATCATCTAGACAATGGAGAGAAGGTCCTATACATTGATTACCGTGCAGACTGTATCAAAGGAAAGTCACACAACCCGCAACTCAGCATCCAATCCTACTTCAACCAATCCACCAGCACCCAAGGCTAGGCATGTACACCCCCAACTATCTCAATTCTATTGAGGATTTAAGGCCAAACTACAACTGGCCTTAAATGCAAGCTACTCAATGCAAGAAGCCTTGTAAATAAAACACCTGAATTTCTCCTCTCACTGAATATGGCTAAATTCGACATTATATTTGTCTGTGAAACATGGCTCAACGCATCTCTCCCTGACTCCATTACCACAGTAAGAGACTATCATGTTTACCAATCTGATCGTGAAATCCATAGAGGAGGTGGTGTTGCTATCTTCTATAAAAAGTCCTTACATCTNATGCAAACAAGCTAAATACACTATTAACATGGGCAGCATCCTGCCCACACACTGTTATCTTTCTTGGTGACTTCAATCTACCTCATATTAACTGGACCTTAAATGAATGTACAACTGAACCCACACATGCAACCTTCTACAATGCTGTGACAAATCTGGGACTGGAACAACTAGTAACCAACAATATTAGACTTAACAACTACCTCGATCTCATCTTTTGCAATAATTTGAATTCAATTTACGGAATACAAATTAAAGAACCCTTTTCCAACAGTGACCACAACATGATTAATTTTTGTCTCAATATATGTCCACACAAAAGTCATCACAGTGACAAAATCCCCAATTATAACTTCAAAAAAGGCAACTATGATCTTATAATCACCGATCTCTCTTCCCTAGATTGGCAATTTCTATTCACTGGATGCAATATTGTTGAAGAACATTACAACATATTCTTACTAGAAATCAAAAGAGCCATCAAACTATATGTTCCAATAACAACTCCCAAAACCAAGAAAAACAGGACCAGCTCTTTGCCAAAACTATGGTCACAAGCCACGCTCATGCCCATCTTCAAAAAGGGAGACCCCAGCCTAGTTGAAAATTCCAGACCAATCTCCTTATGCTACATCACCTGTAAAGTCATGGAATCAATTGTTAACCAATCCATCATCCTCCACTTAAAAGCAAGAAACCTACTCTATAATAAACAATTTTGTTTCAGGAAAAAAGCTATCATGTAATCTGCAACTCTTACACTGCAAAAACATATGGACTACACAACTTAATCAGGGCAAAGCAATAGACAGAGCAATCTACACAGAGCCTTTGATTCAGTGGTACATGACTGAATCAGTGGTAAAGCCTTTGATTCAGTGCTACATGACAAACTACTCCTGAAACTAAAATCTTACGGTATCTCTGGACACCTGCATAACTGGATAGAAGCATTCCTGTTCAAACAGACATACAATGGTCAAAATTGGGATGTATCAAATTCGTACCTGTCAGTGGTGTCCCAAGGCAGTGTTCTACGACAATCTTTCATACTCCTACATAAATGACCTCTTGTGATATATCAGAGCAACTACGTTTCTTTCACTGATGATGTAAAGCTATTCAACCCGACGACAAGACAATATGCTACCTTAAAAGATTGATTTGTATCAGAATGGTCAAATCAAGATGGCAACTTCAGATCTCAAAAATAAATGCTCTGTATACATATTGGAAAAATCAGAAATAAAATACAAGCTGAATCGTCAAGACCTTGTTGAGGATCCAAACTCTGTCAAGAGATTTTGGGGTCTATCTCTAATGCTAAGTGCTAGAGCCACTGTATACATAGCAAAAAGTGTAAGAGTTGTTAACACTCATCTTAATAGCTTTTTCTCTGTAATATTACCTAATAACTAGAGTCATACAAAACATTGTGTAGACAATTCGTACAGCTCATAGTCTGGAATCAATTATGTATTGATTATTAACACGTTGAGAAAGTCTCAGAATATTTCACAAGAAGAGTTCTCCATACTTTACTCGTTGCAGAATACATTATCCTCCAGACTCAAATTCTAGAGCTAGAAAACTAGAACTATCTGCTTCAGTCGTTTTATCTAAGTATAGTATATAAAATATACATTGCATGCAATGTCCTACTGTCAAATGAATAATTGCTTCAACCATGACAACAAGACATACAATAGATTAAAACTCAAGGTATCACAAACGTGCTTGCAGAAAATAGACTCAGAACAGAATAGTAATGTCTGATAACTCTACCTGACTACTGTGGTTTTTCCGCAACCTCCAAATTTAACCCCTTAGCCTGTTCTACTATTAGATCCCTTTCTAAGAGGCTGTAGGGGAACGTGATAGGCACGAACGTGCCACGTCTTGTACTATTGTTCTTTTTATTTTTCTCATAAATATCTAACTCATGTATTAATAATGTTTATTTATACTGTATTGTAAAGCGATTGACAAATAAATAAAAATACTAAAATTCTCAAAAAGAAGCTTAATGAACAAAATGCAGGTATCCTCAATACAGCCATTTCTTTACCACTGTTAAAGTTACAGAGGAATTGAAAAAGTGATCACAAATTGGTCCCATCATTTATGAACGTTGAGCATTCCAAATCATGTGATCAGAAATTGATAATTGGCAACCAGAATCACAAGATCACGTGACTGCCATTATGCAACTCCCAAACCTGGTTGTGAAGCAATTATAATTCTGTGTGACTCAGTTAATGATACCGGGGAAACCAGGTCATAAAATAGGCAACAACATAATTAACAACTGGAATTCTGATCAATTTGGTCATAATTTGGTCATTATCTCGATGAATAGCATTTAGACATGATGGATAAGAATAAGTTTGAAAGAAAGAAAAATATGGTAAGGATATAAGCTAGATTTAGTTTGTACTTTGTCTCAATTTTTTTTGGTTATGTGCTTTTCTATTTCTTGCAACTTTTTTTACCTTTGCATGATGGTCTTAATTTCAAAGAAACAGGTCATTTATGGAAATTCAATATTTAATTGTTCTAATGGACATATGATTTAACATTTGTGGGCTGTGAAATTTCAATGAAATTCTTTCTTCCTAATATTTGGACGAATTTAATGATTCTGTCATTGAAAGCTTCAAGAATGTGTTTTTTTTTTAAGCAACTTTTTCAGTTTTTCACATTAAAAACAAAAATCTCTTTTTAGTGAAAACATGTTTCGAGCTTATCACTTTATATACAATATGATAGCAATATACCGCATATATGCATACTTAATTCTAATTATTACCTTTATTATTCTGAATTTTCAGTAAGGAGAGAACCAAACACATTCATTTAGCTCTTTCATTAATCTCAATCGAAACAATCTTTTTGTTTATTTCATTATTTCAACTATAATCTATAATATTTATTTTAAAAATAAAGATAAACATATGTGTTTTGCATCATATATATCGAAATTAAATAAAAAGTTAAATGTTCTCCTTGCTTTTAATAGCCTGTATTAATTTATAATTTCATTGGTTCTTTTGTGTGTCCATATTCCTTTCCGTTACACATTTTTTTTGTTTTTTTTTATTTCTAGATTAATAAAATTTTTAAAACTAGAGAAAAAAAAACAAGTAATTAGGTTTCCGCCTTTTACTGTTTTGAGTGTGACAGCCTCATGATTAAATAATACTTTATTTCCTCATCTTAATTCCCATACATTTATTTTTAAGAGTTACATAATAATACATCTAACTTTTCACTTGGATTCCAGCAGCGTATTTCCTTTGATTTTAAATAAGAGTTATAGTTATCTATTTTACCTTTATTTATGCAAGAAATATTCTTATTGCCCTTTCACCCCCCCTGAAGAATCTTTTTAATTATAACCCATTTTTGAGAAACAAATTTCTTTTCAACATTTCGTTATTTCTTCATTTCATGGCACTGTATTCTTACTGTCTTCTCTCCTCTTTTTTCTCATATTTTCTATTCATTTATATCATCTTTCTTTTTATATCTTCTCTCCTTTTCTGGCGTGGGTTTTTTGCCTTTCCCGACTCACAGGTATTCCCTTTTGATTGCTTCTTAATTCAACTTTTTTAACCCCTTCTTTCCCCACTTTTTTTGTAAGTGTTTTTTGTGTTAATTGGTCTAATTTAAATCTTTCCCTAATTGACTCCTTCCTTGAGGTCTTTCTTCTTCTTGAATCAACTACATTATTTTTTCTAACAAGGAAGTGATGTGCCTCTTTCTGTATATTCTCTCTTTATTTTTAAGTTTCATTTTTAAATTCATGAAGAGATATATACCATTGCACCTCTTATAGTTTTTGATTGTTAATCACAAAAAACCAATTTTTACTTTTTTTTTTCTTTCAATTTTCTAAAGTTTTATTATTAAGCCGGGTCATGCCAGAACATCAAATAATCACATAGTCATCTTTCCTTGCTTTTTTTTCTTATTCTGGTTCTGCTATTTCACTCTTCTAAGATTCTTACTTTGTTGAATATTTATTTAATGTTATATCATTACAAGTTCTTCAGAAACCAGGATGCTTTCTTTTGTTTGAGTCAAGTTTTTTGTCAAAAGGTTGGCACTCTCCATTATCAAAGTCTTCACTTTTCCTATTTTTTTATTTAGGGTTTTTTCGAACCTCATATTCCAGCACAGTCAGTCTCCAATTTGTAAATTTATTATTATTATTTTTTGTCAATCTTAAGGCCGTGTCAACTGCCCAACGATGCAAAAGGACACAAGGACGAGCAAAAGTCCATCTGTTGTTTCCGCTTCAGAAGGGGCCTCAAAAATTGCATAATTTGGAGAGATAAAGCAGGAGGTGGGAGGAGCGGGCGGATGAAAGGATGCGGAACGGAAGCCCAGCAATGGGGCATCTTAGGCTCCAGGGGGATCAGCAAAGAGGAGCGGACAAGAAACACGGATGCAGAACGGTACACAGAGGATGAAGCGGATGCACAGCAGAAGCCTAACGGATGCCTGGCTTAATTGGCATGCAGGGGGATATGCATTGCGCAAGGGCCCGGATATACAAGGGAAGCAAGCTCGCAGTGGCCAGCATTTGGAGGAAGACTGCTGCTGGATACATCGAGTTCTTGTGCATCGTCTCTATATTGCTAACAGCCTGCTCCCAGCCTGCTCCAGCTCCTGGGCAGCTCCTCCAAGCTGCTCCCAGCCTCATGGGCAGCCTCTGCCAGCTTGCTGCCAGAATCCCTGCAGCTTGCTGTCTGCTGCCTGGCCACTTGTGTGACTTGCTTGCTACTCTGACAGCCTTGGTTCTGCATGCTGACAGCTGGTGCCTGCTGCCTGCGCCTGCTGCCTTGGTCGCCATGCTCCTGCAGCCTTCTGCAGCCTTGGTGCTGCCTGCACGTTTATTAGCTTGTTTGTAATAAAAGTTATTTTTGATTCAACACTTGCTATCATTTCTTTTTGAATAAAGTTTGCTGGAACTTTTTAGAAATGGTTTAAGCTTTGCATGCTTGGGGGATGGGTAGAGAGTGGGGTATGGGCAGGGATACTGTGGGATAGAGGGATAACTTTGGGATGGGTATAGTTGTGGGATAAGATAAACCCAGTGAAAGTATAGTGGGGAACTGTATGGTCACCTCCAGTGCAACCTATAGCCTTTATTACATAATAACAATGTAATCAATCATCCACACTTTTGTAACATAAACCAACTTTTATTAAGACGCGCCCGTTCATTGTGGCCAACAAACATACATGGCACAATCTCATCAGTGTGATGGACAGCTGAAAGGAAGATCATTAAGCAATTACATCCTGTTTGCACTCCACCATCAGCTTGGGGAGTTGCACATGTTTCAGGAGGTTTGCGCTGCTTTTTCACTACGTGAGGCTTGTCTTGGCCTTGCACATCTAGTGTCATCAGGTTGCCCTTTGCCTTCATCACCAGGCTCCAATGTCCCATTTGCTTGCTGGAGGTCCACCGAGCCTGTTTGCAAGATGGGTAGCGGGTGCGCATCGAGATTGTGCAGGAGAATGCAGAACTTCACGTTGTTCATCACGGACTGTGGGGATGCTGCCATGTTGGCTAGAAGTACTGGAACTGTTTGGCAAAGGCGTTCTTCAACCAGCCTTGCCTGGAAGCTTGCAGTTGGAGATATCCTCTTTCATGGGTGAGGTATTTGGAGGTGTAGGTCCTTATGAGGTAGGTTGTGAGGGAGAAGTGTCATCCCCACGATGAGTAAGGGCACATTTTGCTGTCGTTGGCAGCAGGGTCTGGATCTGGGAAGCCACATGAGGTTGTTTCCAGCCCCTCTTGAGGTTGACTGGCGTTGTATACTGGGCATCTGAAGATGAGCCGTTGTGAAGCATCGATGTACAGAATTTGTTAGTCGCATACATGCGAGAGGATGATGCTGAGAAGCCTTTGGAGTTGTGATAAGTGGCCGAGTTGGGTGGAGCTTTTGCAGGCAAGTGCTTGCCATCTATGGATAACGGGTGGGGAGGTCACTTCTGATACCATGCTTCTGCATGTCTTCCGCTTGTTAGTTGGTGGGCACTGGAGGAGGTCCCTTGTATTCTTCTATGATGTGCAACCATTCTCTGACCAAAAGCTGTGGTGCTGGGTGGCACATCCAGCGTGCTTCATGCTCCTGTAGGTGGTCCTGAGGCAGGTGGTGCAGAGATGTCACTTGAGCCAGGGTCCAGGCTGGGCGGGGAAGATTGGGTGTTCTGTCTTTGTCAACTTGGGGTGTCAGGCGTGCACAAATTGTCAAGATGGTGGAGGCATCTCATGAAGTTTGGAAGCGAGTTGTCTTCGTCTGGCCCCATAGCTTGTCTAAAGTACGGTCTGTGCTCTTCTGGTGAACATTTTGGAGAAATTTTTTGGGTGCTCCTTTTCTTCCCGTAGTAATTTCACAGCGATTGTAGATGGTTTCGCAGTGTTGCACGAAGGATGTTGGCTGCCCGAAAGGATTTTGTCGCAAATCCTCGGGACATGATTGGAATGCCGTGGAAGCGGAAGAGTAGATGAAGGCGCAGAGTTGCACAGCTGTTGCCTGGTCTGCAAGTGAGATGCAGACGAGTTGCTCCCCTTTTTAAAGCAGTATAGGTGTCCTTTGCATCCTTAGATCCTCTAGGGATCTTTAGAATCCTCCTAGACATCCTTAATAATCGAAGAATAGGTCCACTCTGCAACGTTTTTTTCCGTTTGAAGCTTTTGTTTCATTCTGGCATCGTAAGGATTCCGTTTGCTTACGTCGCGTCCGTTCCGCTTCTCTGCGTCCAAGGGATGGGTTGCGCGATGCCCACATGCGGGATGCTAGCGGAATATAGGAGGATGTGTAACGGAATGCATAATGGATGCCTAGCGGATGCGTAGCGATGCGAACGGATATTGATACATTTTTCGATGCAAAAGTTTTGGGACGAGCCAAAACTTTTGAGCGGATGAAACGTCAATAATGATGCTGGAGCGGATAGAGAGGAAGCAAACATGGAGGCCAGTGAGTACAATTGCGTTTTCCAACAGATGGCAAGCTTTTTGTCCGTTTTACATCTCATTTTGCATCCGTTAGTGCAGTGTGACATGTTTTAAGTCCGTTTATTTTTGCTGTTTATTCAAAATATTTTTAGTCCAATTTGATTAAATTTTAGTTCAGCTTCTTCTTCCCCCGGTTTGAAGCGCTTAGTGTCAAAATATTTCTTTTTTTTTTCTTTCCTTGTAATTTCATGATTCACTTTTCATTTTCTTAAATTCCATGTTACTTTATACCTGGGTACTTTTGTTAGTTTTTTTGCCAGTTGTTCAGTTAGATGTTATCCCCTTTTCTTCCTCACGCACAAACTAATCAGCTAAGGCTCCTTTTGGGTGGCGCATTTTAAAACCCAATGCTGAAGTCATTTTGGTGGGAAAAAGACAAGCCCGAGGTAGTGCGGCTCCTCAACTGGGTTGTGGACTTCCTTACTCCCACCGCCGCTCAAGGAGCTCAGCCCCTAATCAATAATGATCGGGGCTCTCCATAAAGATCATGGACATAAAAGAGAGAGTTGTGATCTCGGTTGTAGTGAGGAGGCTCGCCTTCTTCATTCAAAGCCAATGTTTTTTGTGGGGTGGAACATTTGGGAGAAGCAACCATAAAATGACCAGAAATTTTCACAAAAGGAGAATTAATATTTTCCTTTTAAATCCCATTTCTGTTTTTCCACTCAGCAGCAGTCCAAAATAGTTCAATTGAAGATCCGTTTTTAGGTTTTTTTTATATCTTTCATAGTTACAACCAATTTTAAGAAATAAATACATATGATATAGGTTGTATTATTATTTATTCATGCGGGAAATGTATCCAGTTTCAATCATTCTGGCAATCCACTAAGCATCGTACGCATCGGATTAGCATCTGCTATATCGCTAGCGTCCTCTCACATCTGTGGAATCATCCGCCGGCGAGGGAGGAGCGGAACGGATCAGAACAATGGATGCTAGCGGATGCACGACGGAAACAAAAGCGTTTAAAACGGAAAACATTCGCAGGGGATATCTCGGATGTTTAAGGATGTCTAGAGGATGCTAGAGCATCGCCTAGAGGATAGCAAAGGAACATATACTGCTGTAAAAGGGGGAGGAACTCGTCTGCATCTCCTCTTTCAGCCGACAGCCCAGCGGTGCGAGACTATTGCAGTTCATTGCCTCTTCATCTCAAGCATCCAGTCATGTCACGGTGGAATTGTACAAAAGTCTTTGGCAGCCAACATCAGTTTGGCAAGTTGCGAAGCATTGCAGGTTCTTGTGACTCTCTGCGAGAAGAAAAGGAGCCACTCAAAAAGAGTCTGGCTCCGAAGATGGTTACCAGAAGAGCGAGGGGACTGTAAACAAGCTGTTGGTGGAACGCTCAGGAGCGAAGAACTCGGGTGTTCAAACTTATGAGGATGCCTCAGCAATAGTTTGATAAGTTGTGCAGTGGCTGACATACCTAGGTTTTGACAAGGCAAACACAGTTCCGGCCAACACTGGAACCGGGCTCAAGGTGGCACTATCTGCACCACTGGCCTCAGGGACGCCCTAAGGAGATCAGTGCAGCTGGAGGGTGCATCAAACATCCAGCATTGTGGTCAGAAAAGGGGAAGTGCGTGCAGGCCATATCGAAGATAAAGGAGGGCTCCTCAGTAACACTCCACTGAAAGAAGGATGGAAGAAAGTTGCGAGCAGTGGTTCATGAGGTGAACTTCCCCAACCGTTGGAGGCATAGATGGCAGCATATGGGCCTGCAAAGCTCACCAACCGGGGTCCTATATTTAACTCAAGGGGTTCTCAGCCTCGTCTCATTCGCATGGTCGTGCTGATACAAGTTCATGTAAATCGATGCTATCAGGCAACGGGTTCAGTTAGATGCCCAGGTATACCACGCAGTCACTCAGGAGGACTCAAAACGCAATATCGTGGGTTTTCCAAGGTCAGAACCCTACCAACGACACCAAGAATGTCCCTATTCATCGTGGGGGATGACGCCTTTCCTCAAGACTACTATGAAAGCCACATTTCAGACTCCTATCGTGAAGAGAGGTATCTTAAACTTCAGCTGTCAGGCAGGGGTGGTGAGAATGCCTTTGGGCTCATGGCATAGGTTAAGGTACTTATTCAACCATGCAGATCCCACAAGACTGTGATGACATTCCTGGAGTTGCCTGTACCTGCACAATTCAATGCCGCACGTATAGTTTGCAGACGGATTTGTGGAGGTACAACAAGAGAATGGGGACATGGGAGACTGGTGAACTGGAGGCAAGGGCGAACTGAATAGACAGCTGAAGGGATGTGCAGGCCGCAAGAGACTACATGAAGCAAAGAAGCAGCGAATCTGAAACACTGGTGGAACTCCCACTGGAGTGGTGGAGTTGCAAGACAGGATGGTTAGATGCTCTAATGGATGTTTCCTTAGTGTTCTCACACGGATGAGATTTGGCCATGTATTGTTTGGTTGGCTCTACAATGAATGGGCCGTTTAAATAGAGTTGTGGTTTAATGTTGAATTGTGTGGATGATTGTTCTATGTTATTTGATAATAAAGGGTGTAGGTGTGAATTGGGAGTGTTGGACCTCAATCTCCCTATGCTTGCAACTGGAGGTTTATCTATCCACTGCTATCTAACATCCACAGTATACCCATCACAGGTACCCTAACCATCCAAAGGTATCTCTACCCGTGCCCACAAGCTGCAAAGCTTAAACCATTTTAAAGTTTTCAGAAGACTTCATTAAACAAAAAGAAAATGAAGCAGTGTGTGAATCAAGGAACAGACTTTTATAACAACAGTGATAAGACAATAATGAGTGCTCTGGTGATTCTCTTGGGTCGCTCAGTCCAGGCGGTGAGGGTGCAGGTGACTGTGGAGGTTGCTGGTTGGGGTGCTTTGTCCGTCAGCTCCCAGAACAGAAGCAGAGAAGCCCAGACCAGGAAGAAGCGAGCCCGGTCTGAGAAAGCCCCAGGCAGAACAGAGTGAGGGCCAGGGGGCAGGATGGTAAGCCTGTCTCTTGCCAGTTGCTGGTCAGAGATGGCTGAAGGCTTGCTGTGCTTGCAATTGTTGTGGGGACTTGCTGGCTGGCAGGCGGCTGGCAGGAACAGGCTGGCAGGAAGGCTGGCAGAGGAGGCACGGCACCAAGGTGGCAAGGAAGGCCACGCAAGGCTGGCAGGAAGGCTGGCACAAGGAGAGCAGCAACACTGCAGGGAGGCAGGCACAAGGTTGAGGGCAGGCTGGCACCTAACTGGGAGGAGACATGAAACAAGGCTGGTAGGAAGGCAGGCAAGCAAGGCTGGCAGGGAGGCTGTGCTAGGCCAGGCAGACCAGGCAAGGCTGGCAAGGGAGGCTGGCACCAGCGAGACACAAGGCTGGCAGGGAGGCTGGCACGAAGGCAAGACAGCAAGGAGGCAGGGAGGCAGGCAGCAAGGCTGGCAGTAAGGCTGTTGCCAGGAGACATGCAGCAGGGCAGCAAGGCTGTCAATCATCTGGCATCGAAGGTCTTTCCTCTTGAATGCTGGCCGTGCGAGTGATTCTTATATCGCGGCCTGAGCAATGCATCCTCCCAATTGCGCAATTAATCCAGGCATACTGTTTGCTTCCGCTGATGCATAGCCCGCTGGTGCATCGCTTCATCGATGTGCATCCGCTTCAATCCGCTTCATCCACTGTGCATCCGTTCTGCATCCGCTGTATCCGTTCCGCGTCCGCTTTGCTGAGGCCCCCCGGAAGCCTAGTGGATGCGCCATCCGCTCCCATCCGCTTCCATCCACTGGCCTTCCGTTCCGCATCAGCTTTGCATCCGCCCTGCGTCCTCCCCGCATCCGTGTTATCCACTCCGGGTATGCAAATTTTTGCCCCTTTTGAGCGTGGATAACAATGGATGACACATTTTACTTGTCCGCTGTGTCCTTTTTGCATCCGTTGGCCAGTGTGACATGGGCTTAACATATTAAAATATGTTCAGATTATACTGAATGGATAACAATTCTTCTGCTCTTTATTCAGCAGTAGGGCCCCATGACATTCCTTTCATATCAAATGGAGGCCCATATTTTATTATTTTAATATATTTTTGCTAGCCTGTTTCAATGTTTCAGTGGACATGTCTGACTCTAAACCCACTACAGCTTTCTGGAAATTCTGAGCAGTTCCTGAACATTTGCAAGAAACCTTTCAAAACCAGAGGATTTCACATCCATTAACACTGGGAAGGCACCTAGTTGAGAAAGGCTGATATATGATGGTTTCATTCATCATGCCAAACTGTAGTCTGCTATGTGAACCATTATATTGGATTAGTAAATTGTACAACTACAAGTTATGCAGTTGTTGAAACCATAGTTTTAAGTTTAATGCAGTGGTGGGATTCAAACATTTTTACTACTGGTTCTGTAGGTATGGCTTGGTGGGTATGGCATGGCTTGGTGGGTGGGGCAAGGGAAGGATACTGTAAAATCTCCCTTCTCACCCCACTCCAGGGGAAGTTTACTGCAAAATCCCATTCCCTCCCACCCCACTAACCTGCTTTCCAGCTCCGTTCTCCTGTGCAGGGCAAGAAAAGCATACCCAGCTGACAGCTGGGACTTGGGAGGCAGAGAATAGACGGGGTGGGGCCAGTCAGAGGTGGTATTTTCCAGTTCTCCAAACTACTCAAAAGTTCAGTTACCGATTCTCCAGAATTGGTAAGAACCTGCTGAATAACATCTCTGGTTTAATGGGATATACAAAGACAGTTGACTATGTTCTAATCCACAAACCATTGTTAATAAAGTCAGAGATTATGGTGTTGTGTGCACCCAACAGAAGTTTGCAGTTTCAAATGTTTATCTCTTGCATGATATAATACTGAGGTGTCAAACTCATGTCGTCACAGCAACATCACATGATGGATCAGGACTTTTTTCCCCTTCACTAAACTGGGCAGCATAAGGTGCATCTGGCCCCCAGGCCGGGAGTTTGACAGCCTTCATATCATATTTCAGGTCCCATGTTGTAAGACTTAACTAAAAGTATAGGGTGGTTTAATCTGATATCAAACATTTGATTTCAGTGCATTCATCACTTTCAGCCTAGTCCCGTGATGGTGCCTATGATGAACCTATGGCACACATGCCACAGTTGGCATGCAGAGCCGTCTCTTGGGCACGCAAGCCATGTGCACAATTGAATAAAGCCCCATCCGTGCAAACACAGGATCCAGGTAGAACATGAAAACATGCCCTCTGTGGAAAAAATGCCCTCCACGAAACTGGTCCGTGTTGTCCAAAAGGTTTGGGACTGCTACTCTAAGCCATGTTCTAGGTTTGTTCTTGGCATGATTTTGGCTTTAGAAGAGAATGGAAGCACCATCTCCTTTATGACACTTTTACCAAAGAACATGCCAATCTGTAGCTAATATATAATAATTTAGGTTTTTATTGTTTTGTTGTTGCTGTTAGCTTAATTAACTCATATAAAAGTTTTTATTTTTATTTTCTGAGTCAGATATAAAGTAGTCTGTGCTGTTCCTTTGATTTTGGGATTGTTGTGTGCTTACTACAAAGATAATTATTTTGATGTGATAGTAATCTGATGCAGGTTGGACATTTAATTTATATGGGCTAAAAACGTTACAAAACAAGTTAATCTTGAGGTCTGCTATAGTTTTTAGAAGAAAGACGATCATTCACTAATGCTTTGTAATAAACCTTATAGTTCTTAAATGTTTAATTCATTTAAATTAAATGAAGCTGTAGAATCCCCAAAACATAACAAAGCTCTTCTGATTATGAGCCATTTAATCAACATCAGGTATTAGCGACTACACTAAGATAGATTTCCCCCATGATGATCTGTCCCCATTCTTGTCCTTGAGCACTTCCAGCAACGTATCTATGGTATGTAATTGAATCCATCTTGCTTCTGTTTGCTCCCTTCTCTTTCCTTCTTCCACTTTTCTCAACATTATATACTTCCCCAAACAGCCACGTCCTACACAATATGTCCTAAATATGGCTATTTGTCACTCAAATGTGAATTCTGGAATTAACATCTTTGGGGCAGACACCTAAATGTTTGCCTACAGAAAGAAAATGGCTGTGAGTTTTAGCATATGTTTTATTCAGCCAGGCATAACTTTGAAGCTGAGAAAGCATATAGAAGCTTATAATGATTTGAAATTTTATGCCATTATATTAGCCAAATATCCAGCAATGAAATCTAGCATTTGCATATTTCACCAAGAACAATGGCATTCTCTGTAACAAAGAGAACCAGAGTCTGTTAGGCAGCGTATCAAAGTTTGTTTCTTAGAAAGTAAATGAAAACTTAGAAATCCTTGGATTTAGCCTGATTTTCCAATTCCAAAAATGCTTTGGAATTAAATCTGAGCATACAGAACATAAGTATTGGACATGCTGGAAGAAGATCTCAGAAGATACAATATTATACATCGTATAGCTAAATACCAATATATATAATAGTTGCCTCTCATGGCATGATTTTTAAAAGCATGAATGATGCAGAGTGTAAATGTTTGGCCTGCCCCAGAACCTTCTACATTACAAGAGATGTTATAGCTACTTCTGAGACTGTGAAATTCAGCACATTTTTTGAGTCCATCTTTGCTTTACTTTTTCTTTTGCAAACAATGCCATTTGATTTAACCTTAAGGTTCTCCTTGACTGCTGTTATGGGACGACATATTTTTGTTAAATGGAGTCACCTCTGGCTGCTGGCTCTGGCTTTGGATATTTTGCCAGGTTTACTTGGCCCACAGTGTGGAACTGCAGAACAAAATAAGTTAAGAGATTATCAAAATGTAAACTGAGTATAAAAAAAAAAAAGGAGAAACCATCTCAAAGCTGTCACAGTCTTTTGAGGTTGGCTCTTCTGCACTCAACTGTCACATATTGCCAGTCCCTGACAAATGAATATTTTGGCAGGAGCAAGCAGACAGAGTTTCACTTCTCAGACATGTTTGAAAGATTAAATTGCAGTAAGCAGTGTCTGTTGTAATCTGAGGATCAGAAGGCAAAAACTGTATCTGATTTCCAGACTAGGACAAGGGGGTACGTTTTGGAAAATGAAATGAGGCAGAGATACCATGGATCTGAAAAAGAGCTATAAGTAAAAGGTATATGATCTAGCATTGCTATTTTTTAAAAAAATATTACAAATGGCATTTTTATTTCATTAGATTACAGTGTTTAGTTGCTCAGTAAAACAGGCCTGGAAGAATGGTTCCTTCAGCGTGTAATTAAAGAAAAATGGCCTAATTGGCTCTTCTTAAATATTCCCAAGGAACTCTTTTTTGAAAAAAAGTGCCCATGTAAATGCTTTCACCCAGGCTGTTCCGTCCGGAAAGAAGGGCGTAAGACCGGGTTCCAAACAACAACTCTTTATTTCAACTCGCAAGGCAAAAGATACAGAACATAGCCCAAGCTGCGGCAGCCCTTTATATAGCGGCTTGCCTGCCGGCTTGTGGCCAATGACACTTGTTTAACTCTTCCCGCCATTTGGCGGCTTCCCGGATTGGTTCTTAGTGAACCAATCCGTAAGTGGCCTTTTCGGCCAATCAGAACGAGGGACTTGGAACCTACCAAGTTCCATACAGAACACAAGCCATTCCTGAAAGCCTTAGAAATGTGACACTGTGTTTTGAATATGAAATGCCAGGGCATCTGACATTGCTATAGAACAAGATGTTACCATCGTTCTAGTGCAGTTTGCTTACAAAGCTGTTTTCTGCCACAACCGCCAAAGACAACTAGCATATAAACACACAGTAATTGCTATAGACAATTGAACCATTGGGTTTATCAGCCCTTTCTCAGAATTCCTGGAAAATTTCAAAGGTCTTGGTTCTTTCTTAGGGGAAGATGAAATATTCTATATCTATGGTTTTGATGCAACATCTTTTTTCCTGTGTAAAATGCTAGGTTTTTTAAAAAAAATAACTAATATATTTGCAAATTTCCTTTTGTAGTAGCCACAGTGGATATATTTTCTTTCAGGAAAAATTATGGTGCTCATAATATTTAGGAAATTTTGTTCATTGCGGTCTTTGCACCCACTTCCCGCAGGCAAAGCTATCAAGTTTGAGAAGTCTGCTTTTTACTAACTCCAACCACTGGATAAAAATCATGTATGTCAACCAAGCCATCCAGTGCAACATCTGTAAAGAGGTCAGAGGGGGGGAAAGGTCATACCTAAAGGCTACGAATGAAACATTAAGATTTTAGCAAATCTAAAGTAGCACATAACCCATTTTCTGAAAGCTGTTTTGATCGAAGATTCCGATCCTGTAGAAGTGTAATGCTGTTTATTTCCTTCCATTATTTTTATTGCTGAATGCCTTAGCTTTAACCTTGAATTTAAAGTTCACTTGAACAGACAAGGTATTTGTTTAGAGGGCAGAACTATTACAGCCATTTTTATCCCTGTTTGAATTGGATAAAAAACTGTAGCATTCTTGACGTCGTGGTAGCACCCTAGTGGTTATCGTATTGCATTCGTTTCATGAGTTTTCAGTGAACATTATACAATATATATGGCTTTCAGTAAATAGACCAGTCACAGTTACATAGAAAAGGCCAGGAAATTTGCAGTGACACAGCCTGCAGCTTTGTAATTTTACTCATTATTTATTCTGGTTTGGGTTGATTAAAAGACCTAGCAACATTATACTAGGTTTAAAATTTTAGTATCATTGTAACACACCCATTTTGGGATGGTTTTCAATATGATCACAGTGCTGTTGTTTTTTTAGCTAAATACTTTTTTATTTTTCAATTACACAGCACAAATAAATAATTGTATCACAGAGATGATAAAGCCAAACCATACAAAAACAGACTATGAGGTTGTCTGAAAGAAGCATCAGCTCCTATGCTGGTCAAGAAAGAGTTGGCTTCATGAAATGATAAGCCAATTACTTTTAAAATAAATATTAGAAAATACATACAGAGCTGTCACAGGACTCATTATGTGATCTACCTTTTCATGGATAGAAGCATTTCGGATTGTAACTAGACGATGCTGTTTTATTACTCTGGCACAAACAACATCATAGAATTCAGAATATTTGCTATTTCAAAGCTTTTCCTATGACATACTGTAATACCGGAGCATATTTTTTTTATTCCTTGCATCTTAGTTTAAAGTGTGATATCAGGTCAGGGAACTAAGAAATGCTTCAGACACCAGAGTTACTGTGCGGTAACCTAGGCAGTTAAAAAAAATGATTTGGTGATTGGTTGATTGATTGATTGGTTGATTGATAGATAAATAAACAAATAAATATAAAACAATTGCTAGTCTGAATAAAAAGCATTCAGGTGTCAGCAATCTGCTATTCCCACTGTGTGGTTCTTTATGCACATTTTCTCCTGATCCCCTGTTGAATAAAACCACTTATTTTCTGGTAGGCCAATTGTCTTTTAGGTGTCAGTCTAAGGAGGCCCTGAGAAATTTATATATTTATTTATTTAATATATAGGCTGCCTACCAGGGGTGGGATTCAATTTTTTTAACAACTGGTAGCTTAATTGTTGGGCATGACTTGGTGGTCATGTGACTGGCTGGGTGTGGTCAACTCAACATCACTCACATTGAGGCACACATCTCCTCACCTGGCCTCTCATGAGTGTGGGGATGCTGCAACAATCGTAAGTGTGAAAAACGGTCATAAGTCACTTTTTTCAGTGCTATTGTAACTTGGAATGGTCACTCCACACAAGCAAAGTACCAGCAAAGGAGGAAGAAAAACTCCAGAGAAGTTCCAGAGACAGGAAGTCTAGTCCTGCCAAGAATGTAATAAGAGTTAATGGACAGGCAGTTTCTGTAAACAACACCAGAATGTTTCCTTTCTACCTTCCTTACAGGATTAGGCCAGTAATCTCTTCTAACAACCGGTTCTCCAAACTGCTTAGAATGTTGACAACCGGTTCTAATGAATAGGTGCGAACCTGACCTCACTGTTGCAGCAACTCTGGACAGCTTATAGCATGATAAAATTGTAATACAAAATGATTAAAAATCATAAAAGGTTGAATAAAGCCTGCAAACTAAGGTTCTTTGGCAGATGTGATCCAAAGTAGGCCTCTTCCTCTGGAGCAACTGGGATGGGCCAGTTCCACTCATCAATTCCACTGATGATTCCCAAAAAAAACCAGAGTTGTGGGGATTGATACTTGCTACCTGTGTAGACAGGGATCATGCCACTTCCTCACAATATGCCATTGAGACAAAATGGGTCAGAAAATAGGATGCCAACAGGACATTATGCTATTCTTTGCACTCCTTAGAGGCAAAGAATGTTGATTCAATGGTGGATCAAAAAAAGTGGTCTTCAACCTAATTTGCTCCCTTTGATGAATTTGTTTCTTCATTATATCAAACTATAATGGCAGCTCAGGAACTGGGTAGAATTCATATTGTGAGTCACATTTGGTACAATAAGATACTTTGACTTCATATCTTCCAATTTACCTTTTTCCATATCAGAATTAACTTGCAGAAATTCTACAGTCAGACTTTGTTCCTGGTAATTGATGGGAAAGGAACTATTATTTTTCTGCCTATTGCACATTTATCTTTATTTAATTTGGTATACAACAACTCGCCATATTTAACAGAAAACAAAATCTATTAATAAAGCTGTATTAAAATGAATGCTGATTAAGTATCAATTAAAAACCTGATAAGCAGTTTTTGTAGACACTGAGAAAGGGAAACGAATGCAACTCTCAAAAGGAATTGTTTCACAGCTTGAGAGCAATGGCACCCCCTGAAATTTATCTAGTCCACCCTTTTCACAAAGCCAGGATTAGCAAAATGAGGTTTTCTGGATACCAGAAGCTGTGGCCAGACTTCATCATGCTTGCTGTTGAATGAAACTTTAATTTTATTAACACTTGCCTTTCAGGAGTACCTTCAGTGTTTATGCTTGAATGTTTAATGCTTGAATGAGTGAAATCCCAACTAGGTTGTCTTAATAGATATTAAACTATAAAAAAATCATTTGAGTCAAACTCTTTGATAAGAAGATGTCTTGGTATGCAATTACTGCATGCCAAGAAATTCATCTTAAAATTTTTTGCTTTGTGCATTTGTCAGGATTAGAGCAGAATAAAAGGCAAATCTTATTTACCTTATATAGAATGTTCATAACAAGTCCAAATCTTATGCTGATCATTACTCAGTCAAGGATTTGTTGTAAGGAGAAGAGGAGAGAAAATGTTTAAGGTGAACTAGCCACTGTTGTTAAGAGTCAATTGACAGATGGCATGGGTCATTAATTTTGTGTCCCTTGTTTTGTCAGTTTGTTTTTGTGAGGCCTGGTAGAGAAAGTAAAACCATTCAAGCTGAAAATTATCTGCTCTATAGCTTATTTCCCCTCCCAGCATGCACTGACCCAAATGAGTGGGCTCCAGGTCAGTGGACCTCCATTTCCCTTCCAAACGCTTGAATTCTTGCAATTCTGATAATAGGTACTAAGGTTTTTGTTAGTTCAGTGATGAATTTATGCATGTGCTGACAAGAATGAAAAGTTTGCTCAGTTACTGTCATGTCATTTGGAGGAGGGAATAAAATACAAAACTCTTTAGCAAATTTTTCTCATGAAGTAGGAACCGATGATGGAAGGTGAATATATAATTGATGGTCTTTGCTTTAATGAGCTTATGAACTTTTTTTCCACATTGGTTTATCTTCTTTGGTTCTCCTGACCAATGGGCATTTCAGGTGAGTGAGATCTTTAGCTAGAGCTACTTATAGCTTCATATATGCAAACCTGTTTGAACTAAACATGATTCACAATTAAGCACTTTCTGATGGATTGCCCTGATTATAAACAAGAAGGACAGGGATGGGAATCCGATCAGTGTAACTACTGGTTCAGTGGCTACGTGTTGCATGTGCATGCGTGCTTCATGCTCATATGCGCCTGACATGCTCTGCACACATGTGCAATTAACAAACTGCTGAGCTACCCAGACAGCTGAGCAGCACTGCACACAAGTTCACAGCATTTGAAAAAACACTTTTTTCCTGCTTTTTCAACCTCAGCTGGGCTGTGCAAAGCAGCTGAGGTTGAAAAAGCAGGAAATAAAGGACAGGTAGCCCAGGTGGGCAGGTGGGCCAAACCAGCAGCAGACGCAGAACTGGTTCTGTGTCTGCTGCTCTTCAGAGCTACCAGTTCTATAGAGCCAGACAGAACCAGTAGAATCCCACCCCTGAAGAAGAGTCAAGAGAGCAGATCTTGGATAGATTTGGAAACTATTTTCATCAGTAATTTCATCAGTATTTATGGGACATTTTTCACAGCAGGATGTTCAGTGCAACAACTTGTACCTATTTTTCAGATTTATAAGTTCTGTTGATCTCAGAGTCCATAGAGAGCAAAACAGGCCTTAGGAGTACTGTGAAAGGTTGCCATATATCAATCATTTGATGTTATCACTCTTCTGGATAGTTGTTTGAAAGATAGACTGGAAACTATAAGGGAAGAAAACTTCTATCACGACATGACTCGATCATCTCATCTCACCCACTTAGAATAGTTTTGCATGTGTGCAAGACTGAGGAATGCTAGAGTACCACTGTTAACAATTCTCCATATATGCACATGGAATCTATTTAATCAGAACAGTTTAGATCGGTATATGCAATTTATGGGTAATTTGTCACCAAACACTATAAAACAAAAAGTGCCAAATAAAGGACACCTTCAGATAGAAAGATGTCATCTTAAAGCAGTTTTCTCCACTTTCAATCAATGGTGTACTATTCTTGTATACCAAGACTGCTTGGAAAGTCCTTGCAGTGTTTTTTTTAGAAGTAATTCGCAATTACCTTCTTCCATGAGAGAAAAGAACAAGTCCAAAGTCATCTATCTGGTTTTGTGCCACAGGCAGGACAAGAACCAATGGTTTCCGTTTTTAGACTAGTGCCTTAAGTATTTCACTAAGTTGGCTCTCTAAAGTAGAATGTACGCTTAACCCAGATATTAATAGACATCTTCTTAAAAGACACTTTTCCTGTTTTCTGAAAGAAAAAAGTAGAATTCCTCTTTGTTGGATGATATTCATCATCATTTACATCAAGATTTGGACTAAGGTACCAAAAGTGAAATTCTCTATTGAACTGTAGGATGTGGGTAAAACACAAACAAATAAACTGAAAATAACTGAGTGGTACATTTACATTGGGGCAAATAACTAATGTTTTCATAAGTAAAATCCATATATAATCCATCTCAGCAATGGCTAAAAGAGAACTTCCAAATCAAACATGGTTGGAAAACATATCTGGACATGTATAATATCTTCCTGCAATGTGTACAACATAAGAGAAAAATACCAATTGTGCAATTTATAGCTGTATCAGACACATGTGTCATAAATTTATTATGCATTCATATTTTCTTTTAAAATTATAAAATGATTAAAATTCAAATGTTTCATGATAAAATGCCTACCCCTTTGCCTATAGTATTTACATATCCACATTTTATTGAATATGTAGGCATAGTCCAATCACTCCCAATCTATGATTAGATGGACAAAATGGAATTTGAATATATAGAATCAAACAGTGTTTGGTAAAATATTGACTACAATAGCAATAGAAACCTAAATGGCTAAAGAACTATGAACACGACTGCTAGTCTAATTCTTGAAATCTGTTTGTGATTATAAGAGAACATTATTATTTTTATGCATTAAAAGCATTTATCTACCCAATGGGATTTTCAACGTAGTGGTTTTGCAGCATATTTCCAATTCTTAGATATAACACACACAATATCATTCTTTTTCTTTCTTGTTTCCTTTGGTGTGATGATCTATTGACCATTCACACAATATTTCCAGGACTTTTTAAATATATCTTTGTTCATTTAGCCACCTGATTTTGACTTTCTCTTTTTTTTTGGAAATCAGAACTCCTACTAGAATTGAAAGCAGAAGAACCTTTTTTTAAAAAAACAATCAACCATTTATAGTCCCTAAATTACATTTTTCCAGTAGTTACTGAAAAATGAGGAGATAGAAATATCCTTGGTTTTGAATTTTTCCGTATCCAGTGCAGCCATTTGATATTTTCCAGTACGCTCAGAGGTTGTCTGATAATTTCCATAACTTTATAGCAGAATAAGTGCAATAATCTTGAGGCAAAAGTCTGAAAGATAAAATGTGAACCCTGCTACCTCATTATTTCAAATTACCCAGCTCCTTAATAAATGTAATGTTTAGATGGGTTGATTAAATTCCCCCTTTAGTTTTTCAGTTCAGTACAATCATTTTAATCACTGGGCTGTTTGCCAGAAATGGCTATTGTGGCCCAGTATTAATGTTAGGGCGTAGAGCCAACACAACTAATAAACAGAAAAGTGACATAATGTCTCTCGTATAACAAGACAATTTAGTGCAAAGCACAACAGAAATAAAAGGAAACTCTGAGAAGAGAAATAAAGTGCTTGGAAATTGTATATCGTCTCTGAGCCTGTTGGGCACATATACAGTTATTTAATTGCACTATGAAAAATAGATGCTTCAGACCTGTGCTTATTTATTTTCAGAATTTGCATTATTGTTGTTGAAAATAATGAGCAACATATTCAGAATATTTTAAAATTATATATATAAAAAGATTATGTTATATTTGCCAGATGCAGATGGATTTGGTACTATCTCTCTCATCTGGGCTGGCTGATACTAAAACGGGTAAAACTGTTGACCTGTGCATCAATACTTCTACGTCTAATTTTTTTGAAATTATCGTACAAACAATTGTAGCCTTTTTCCAGAAGCATATTTTGTTGTGCTTCCACAGTGATCCAATGTAACTCTGACGAAGCTCTCAATATTTCCTGGTCAGCCTTTCAGTAGTGTTTAGTAGACAGCAATATCTTGGACAGGAAGGATTGCTTTCATTGTCTTGCTGAAGCATTTTATCTTTTCTTCTGTTGTTTGTATGTATTTTCTATTTCTAGACAATAGATATTCTCCTAAGAAAGGAAATGTACGATGGAAGGAGTCGGAAATGACATTGATTTAAAAAAAAAATGTAGAGTTGCTTAATATATAAAGGCATCATTTTGAAAGCTACACAGGTTACTTGTAACTTCCATAAAGGAGTATGCTCTGGCTAAATGATCTCTGCAGATGTTGGTATCCATATGGCATGACACTGATGTTAAGGATAATACCAAAGATAAGAGAATACTGCATTGGTAGTACTGAAGACATACCAAGGCATATTACCTACAAACTAAATCCATAGCTTGAATTTGGGATAAAAACACAGTTACAATATTGAGGATATGTTGCAATACTACTTTCACAGTCCCCCCCCCCCCAATGATCCAAACTAGATAGGGAATTTCATAAAGCTCATAATATTTAGGGATTTTTAAAAAAATAATCAGTCAATTGCAAACAATTTTCCTGGAAATTTTGCAGGATTATGTGTCAATATATCTTACAGCTTTTTGCACATGGAGAACAGTTCAAATGGGGTTTCGTTCTTCAAGAATATGTAATAATAGGGGATAAGACATGGGGAAGTAATGTCTTTTACACTCTTCTATTGATCCTTAAAAGGAAGAGCACTGATTGTGCAGAAGAACAGGAAGAACAGGAAGGTGGAGTTAAATATATCATCAGTTTAGAATCTTCATGGCACAAATGATCCAGGTCCAGCCATCCCTTGAATTCTATTGATTCTAGCATCAATTTAGTGTTGACTGGATTCTTGTGTGTAGGGTTAAATAAATCTTCTATGCTGCAACTTTTTATTTTATTTATTTATTTTATTTTTGTCAATTGCTTACAAGATAATAGGTATAAGTAAAAACATAGTTA
>BHFT01008255.1:0-56627 GCA_004320025.1 Laticauda laticaudata
GAGTGAATGAGTGATTCTATGCTTTCAACTCTGTCAGGTAGGGTACTCAGTTTGTTTAGCTTAGGAAAACATGATGGACATAGATAAAAGAATGTATCTGAATTTTTAACCACATCAGCTAGGATATCTATCTATCTGCAATCAGCTATCTGAGTCTGCACTGAAAAGCTTCAATCCTAAGGAAGTTTCGGCTCTGCTTTTAGGTTAGCTAGAAAGCCAGAAACCCAAGGATTTCCTGCTTTCTAGCTAATCTAAATCTCCTGGCAGAGCAGAACAGCTAATGGTCAAGAAGAAAAAAAAGGAAAAATAGCAACTTACCAAACCAGGCAAGTTGGATGGCTTGGATGCCAGGTAAAAAGTGAATGAGCGGGGAGGGGTGGGGCCAGCCAGTGGAGTGATTTGCCAGTTCTCTGAACTGGGAACAATCGTGTGTGCAGCGTTTGCAAGAAATCATCAGCTGTGCCTCACAAAGCAGCTGAGGAGTGAAAAGCAGGGAATAAAGGATGGCCTTGGCAGGCAGGTGAGCCAAACACCAAACCAGTTCAGTGTCAGCTGCTCTTTGCAGCTACAAGTTCTATAGAACTGGGCAGAACCAGCAGCATCCCACACCTAGTGGAAATACCACATATTTGTGGAAATGACATTGCAATGCTATTTTGAATCTGATGCTTCATGTTATCTGACTGGCTTGACATTCTTAGTAAGCAATTTTCTATCACCTTAAGAACATTTGTTTGGTTGATTTTGCACAAAGTTTCTAGTTTTCCATTACTGCATTTACCATTTGTTGTCTTGGAAAAGGTTTGTTCAGGAATTGTAGTTGACTTCAAACTGAAGTCACCTATAACACTAGCTTTCTAGTTGTTTTCCATGGTTCCATATCTTATCTAAGTGAACTCATTGACCAGAGTGTCAGTGTTCCAGCAAACCTCCATTCTGATCAGTAACTCCGAGACAAACATAATCTCAAAAATACATTTATTAGACTAGCACCTGGCACATCTGTGAAATCTAGAAACTAAAAGTTTCTCGGACTTCCCATAATGTCCCAAACTACAATCCATCCCCTTTTCCCCATCATCACATCACATGGACCCATCACGATCCACCCCAGTGTAAGATCCTCTTTTTCTGCTATACCACACTTAATAACCTTGAACAAAGAAAAGAATTATATTTTGTCTACTTAGAACTACTCAGTTGAAATCACCCCTCCCACTTTCTCAGGCTATATGGCAGCATGGAATATGGCTTCCAAAGCCGACACAGAGATGATGTTTTTACTTCAAGTGCACAATTTGAAGATCCATGTTTGCATGAAGCCTTTAGATGTATTCTATATATGTAGGATAAATACAGATTTAATATGTCAGAAAAAATGCTAAATATATGCAAATAGTTATATTACTGAAGATGCATTTAATAAATTTAATTTACATGAAGTAAAATTTAAAATATTAAATTAAAATAATGAAATTGTAACTCCTAGAAGATAGTAACAGCATGGAAATAGACAGAAAGATAGACAGACACACAGAGAGGAAAAAAAATAGGTAGGTTGGTAGATAGATAGAAAGACAGATAGATAGAAACTGTAGATAGACAGACAGACAGACATAATTTGCCCATCTTGCAGTGTGACTCTGAATGGCTAACAAATTTTAAAAACCAAGCAACCAGTTAAATAAAAGCAGTAAGCAATGACAACACTACTATTGCAACCAAGAAAACCATCAACTAACCATCAATTCATCTAACCTCAACTATCACCCTGACAGATGTGGGAAAATAGCCAAATCTTAATAGCTCTGTGTAAGAACAACAGGGTCAAGGTTAGCCTAACATTGGATGGTAGAGTGTCAAGAGGGCAAGCATGGGGGCAGAAAAGGTATCTGGAGGAATAGGATATCCCAAAGGAAGGGAGAACCGCCATCAAGATGTCTCCCAGCATGGCCCCTCAATACTGTATCCTCTGAAAGAAGGAGATCTTTTAGCATGCATCTCCTTTCTTCACCCAGGCAAAAATGATTTGGGATAGATACTCAGTCCTGGCCATAAATGTATTTTTCAGCAGAAAAGAAAGATATGATTTGTTTTAAGAGCTCTAGTAATTGACCACAGCATTTTGAGTGTTGACTGACATGTGATGAAAAGGAAAGAGTCACAGCCTCTTGTTTCTGCTGGTGCAGCTGCAGCTGTTATATAAGGGAAGAAGGGACTTTTGGAATGGCAAGTAGCAAGGGTAGCTTGGGGGAAGAACTCAAATGTTTCCTTTGGCTCAGAAATCCTTTCCATGTTTTCTCTCCATTCAGCTGAAGTGGGAAGCTCAAAAGTCAGCAAATTACACTAAGGGATCTCATAGTAGTGTCATCTCTCTTCAACAAATACCTCAACTTACTCTGAATGCTTTTTGAAAATGATTGGTACAAAAGCATTCTGAGGATGAAATATTTTATTGATAGGAAGGTGATCAACCAAAAAAGGAAGAAACTAAATTCCTTTTAGGATAGGATAGGATAGGATAGGATAGGATAGGATAAGATAGGACAGGACAGGACAGGACAGGACAGAACAGAACAGAACAGAACAGAACAGAACAGAATAGAATAGAATTCTTTATTGGCCAAGTGTGGTCAGGTGTTGGCCAAGGAATTTGTCTTGGTGCAAATACTCTCAGTATACATAAAAAGAAAAGATACATTTGTCAAGAATCATAAGGTACACAAACACTTAATGATAGTCATAGGGTACAATAAGCATACTAGGAAATAGTCAATAAAAATCAATATAATATAAATTTTACTCTTGGGGTGAAGGCAAATCTTCATGGTCCAATTTCTATGGATTACCCATGCTGCCATTCTTTCTTTTTTAAAAAATAAGGATACTAGTTTCACTGCAGGTATTCTACAGTAGTAGTTCTGTACATCACATGTGGTCCATAGATATCTCCAGAAATTCTAAAATCACAACTTTCTGATCCAGTCCTCTAACTTACTGCCCTGTGTTTAGCTGAACAGTTACAATTTCATTTCAGAAGCCAAGGGTTATCCTGTCCCAGATCAGTTTATATTAATATAAGCTATAATAATATAAATCAGGTCAGGCCATGAATCTGTTTATTCAAGACTGGCCACATGAACTAGAACTAATTCTCCAAAGTTCCCAACAGGTGTATTTCTCAAAGTCTAATACCTAGAAGGTTGGAGTTGAATTTGCACATTTGCAATCTGCACATCTGAAAATTCACAATTGTGAAAATTGTTTTTTCCCTCTATATGCCAATTTTTTTGTAGTCAGGAAATAATGGAACTTATAATTTTGTCCATCTAGATGGTATGAATTTGGGGGAGATTATCTATCTGAATCAGTGATAATGTTGTTTGTTCCAATTTGTATAAAGATTTTTGTTCCAGGGTGTCTTTTTAAAAAGGTAGTAATATTCCATCATGTATGAGAAAGAGAGAGAGAGAGAGAGAGAGACAGAGACAGAGACAGAGACAGAGAGACAGAGAAAGCTTTCTATTCAGCTGTTCCTTGACTGCTGTCTTTTCATGGATCTCATGATTAAAGAATCATTTAGCTTACATAATTGTCTTCTGCCATACATAATTCCAACCTATCAATGTCTCTTCAAGTTGGCTTTTTAGCCAAATGCACTCTTTTGTTTTAGTGTCTTCATCTATCAAACTTGAAGGTGGACAGGTTCATCCATGTGCTAAGTTTATTAAGACTAAGATAATTAACTGGGGGAAATATATATATATATATGTTTTTTTTTTTTGTATATATAGTTTTCTTTTTTTACTCACTCATTCTGTGTCTGTTTAGCTTCCTTTTGTGGTCATTATCCCACGTCATTGTAGTTCTGTTAAATTGTAGCTCCTGTAGATGCTGGTGAAAGTTTGTAGCACGTTTTCCAGCAGAATTCTCATCTCCATCACAGGCTTCTTGGTATGAAGTAGTTTCACACAGTTCCTCTGTTTCAAATTGTGAGGCTGCGTCTATTCTTGAATTTTGAAACTAGTAGGAACCTGTGAGACACTCTTCCATACCAGAAGCTATCTGAGGATGGCAGATGAAATTCTGCTGAAGCGTTGCTACGAAGCTTTACAGAACTACAATAGCTATCAACTTTAACAGAACTACATGAACTGGGATAATACCGTCAAGGAAGCTAAACAGCCAAATGGTAAGTACCCACGAGAGCTGTAAAAACAATATATATATATATATATATATATATAATACATATATATATATAAATATATATGTATGTATGTATTGTATGGTATGTATGTATGTCATCTCGATGAATAACATGTATGTATATACTATATGTATATATTGTGGTTTTTTTAAGCTTTGCTGGGTATTTACAGATGTGCTGTTTAGCTGTCCTCGGGGTCATTATCCCACGTCATTGTAGTGTTTGTTAAAGTTGTAGCAATGTTTCAGAGATCTTATATCTGCCATCATCAGGCTTTTATATGTGATGTGTGGCTCCAGCTTTTGGTTTCAAATTCGAGGCTGTCCATTCTGATTGGTAGGAGCCTGGGTCTTGTGTTCAATTGACTTGAGTTTGATTGATTTTGGGGTGTTCTGTTTCTCTTCTGTCTGTTTTTGGCTTTGATTGCGGCAAACATCTGTTCTTGTGTTGGCGGCTTTTTCAGTGAGCTTGGCTTTGTGTGAAAGGAGCGCTGCTATTCATCAGCAAGATAGGTTTCACCTGGGTGCCTGTGTGGCGGGTCGTGTTTGAGTTTGAGGCATTCAGAGGGAGTCGTTGTGCTCAGGTGTTTTCTCTGTTTTGTGGTGTGCAGATCTTCTGATCTTGAGAGTGCAGGTGTCCTCAAATGATTGACAGTCTGCTGGAATCATAACTTCTAATTCATGCTCTGTCATGTTTTTTTCAATCTCGTATGGCTTCCTCTAGATGAGTCTGTGGTCTGCGGATTTTCTAGTGGGGCTAGAGTTTAGGCCATTGAAGTTTGATATTGAGAACTGCTGCGCTTTTTATGTGTTGGCTGTGAGAGTGTGGTGTCACTTTTTTCACTGCAGTTTTGTGCTCTCATCTAGGCAGGTACTTATTCTTTGAATGTCTGTCCAATGTATGTGATGCTCGGCATGATGTACAGGATATTTTGCAGTATATGCCACCTCTCCCATGGGTTTTCCAGGTCAATTTATCTTTGGTTTTCTCAGTGATGGCTGTTATTTTTTGTCTACTGTTCTTGAAGGCACGTCTTGAATGCTGATGCGTGTGTAGCCTATTCTTAGCTGAATTTATCGTGTAGTACCCTCTTATGGATAGGGGGCAAGACAGGCTTTCCATGTCTGTTGGTCATCCTACGGGTGTCTGTTATGTCTTGGTGTGTTTTTGTGGGATTCAAGTTGTGATTTTGGTTTTTGTGGACATTGGCTCGTCAATACTTCAATCAGGCGTGGCATAGTTCAGGTTCTATATGTGTGTCTTGTCTGCCCCAGAGTGTTTGGGTTCTGGTAAACTCAGCTGTTTTTGTCACGGAATTGTTATTGTGCTGGCCTGTGGTAGGACATGGTGGAAATGATGTGGACGGTGGGTAGCGGTTGGTGTGTTGATTTTCTTTTGTCATATGGTATATTGATAGTATATATCATGCTGTGAATGTTTTTTAACGCTTTTCGCGGGTACTTATACATGTGTGGCGATGTTCGAGCTTTCCTTCGGTGATTATCCCGGACGTATTGTAGTTGCATTCAAAGTTGTAGCAACGTTTCAGCAGAATCTGCATCTGCCTGCATCAGGCTTGCGTGTATGGATGTGCGGTCTCAGCAGCTTTGGTTTTAAATTTTGAGGACTGGCTACTCCTGATTGGCTGGGAGTTCCTGGTCTGTGTCGAGGTTGACTTGGAATTTGAAATTGATTGTTTGTCTCTTGTTTCTTCTGTCTGGTTTTGTGGCCTTGGTTGGCTGGCAACACTGCTGTGTCCTGTGTTGAGCTTTGTGCAGCTTGGCTTTCGTGTGAAAAGGCAGGCTTTATCTTTATTAGAGAAGCCTAGGTTTCATCTGGGTGCCGGTGGGGGGTGTTTTGAGGCTGGAGGCTCAGAGGGAGTTCTGTTTTTCGCGTCAGGTTATTTTGCTGGCTTTTTGTGGTGTGAGATTTTTCTAATTTAGAGAGTGCAGGCTTCCAAATGATGACAGTCTGCTGGAATCATCGCCCTTCTGATTTCATGCTTTCAAGTCTTTTATTCAATCTCTATGGCCTTCTCTGATGATTCTGTGGAACTTCGGTTTTCTACATGTGGCTAGGTTTTAGTGCCACTTTGAAGTTGATGTGTGGCTGCCTGTGGTTATTCATTTGTGGACGTATAGGGAGGCGGCAGGGTGATATTTGTAACGCACAGCTTGTTGTTTCTAGCATTTTTTGCAACTGATCATCCAGCGTCTGAAGCTAAGACAAGTTAGCTAAACACTTACAGACTCACAGGCCGCGCATGCTGACACTGCAGCATACTTCATATGTGACAAAACTCATACCATTCTCGAGAAATGATAAGATCTGACACTGTGACAAAGAAGAACATGCTTGTTAAGGTTCGACGTGGTTTTCACTATTCACTAGTCCCGATAAGAGAAATCCTTGAAAATCATGCAAATATAAATAACCAACCTAACAGACCCTCATGGAATAACAGAAACAGACGTGCCTTCACACACAACATATTATATACAAAGAGCAAAGAGCACAAGAAATTTAGGAGACTATTGGGATTCACCACTGTCATCACGTACCATTGAACCTGTGTATCATATAACCGGAGGGATACGAATCCGAAACCCTTGGCTAATCACCCACAAAACCAAAACTAATGGCTAAGATTATCGATGACACAATTTTGTGATTGGGCCCCATGGACAAAGAAAATCTTCTCTTGCCTAACCACCTAATAACACGCACCACTATGCCCATCAAGTATTCACATGGAAACGGAAAATAAACAGACAACTACAGTTCAGACTGTAACTAATTAGCAAAGAACAGATGGCACACTCAAACTGGTGGAACAGCACCATATACGAAGAGAAACCCAGCGTCCTACTAGTGGCTTCGGATGTTCAATATCCTCTTCACCCAAGTGCCTATAAAGAAGCCTTGAAAGCCACATCCAAAACAAATTACAACCCCCAAGTACATCCTAGATCATTACAACACTGCCGCTATCCAATATACTTCACCTATCAATGGTCAAAAACACAAACAAATAGAAGGAGCACCCATGGGATCACCTCATACACTGTATTGATGGTACATGGAACACTTAGAACACCTCATGATCTAGAAAAATATGATCACAAACCAAACTCTGGCTCCAAGAGTACGTAAGATGACACCTTTCATAATCTGGCACAGGGAAAGAAAAACTGAAACAACTGCCACAACACCTCAACACGACTCTACCACGCCCCAAATCAATTCACTATGGATAACAGAAAGCACAACAATCAACTTCCTTCCGATAGATGTCTTAGTGTATCAAAAATCAATGGTCCTTATGGACCACCATCTAGCGAAGAAACACATAAACGTACTCATGGTTTACCTAGCATGCTCAAACCACCCACCCAGCACAGGATCAATTCCGTAGCCATACGACACTCATCATCCAGACAAAATCTTTCAGGACGCGATGGAGCATAACTTAAAAACCGACTGACACACTCTCACTATGTAACTTACAGCCAATGGATTCTCCAAAAAAGTGAGATATACCCACCTAATCCAAAGAAACCCCAAACCAAAGCCCAGAACAGACAAAAAGAAGCATGGCAAAGCCTCCTCCCATATATAAAAGCATAGCAGTACAAGAAAATCGCAAGATGCTCAAAAACACAACATTAAAACAGCATTCTGCATCAAGCAGAAAAATCTACAGCCATCCTAAAGAAACCCAAAAGAACAAAATCGATTAGAACCAAGAGTATTACGCCAAATGCCTTTGCAGCTGCTGGCCCAGATAACAGTACATGAGGAAAAATATACAGAAAGATTAGTGCGCACGCATTGAGAACACATAAGAACTCCAACTCAGGGAAGACAGAACTGACCTCTTTCCCTGGTCCAACCATCAAGATGCAAAGGAACATCGAAACGATGACTTTAAAATACCAAGACCACGCCAAACCCAAACTCTAGAAAATCGGACAGCAATAGGATGAAAACTCACACACATGGAATAAACAGAAGAGTACGGGTCCCGCCACAACGATTATAGGAAACCTAGCCCTCATCATACAGGAGTGAATAAGCCATGAAATGTGCCCAGGCCCACAAAAATAAACATTGGAAAAAATTGGCATCAGTATGTACGAACACCATCGCGCTAAAGATAGAGATGATCACAGACTAGCGATTAGAAGACAGACACCGAACATAAGCCTATACGACAGCAAGTGACACCAGATGCTACGACTTCGTAAACCTTACCTACAGAGTACAAGGACTCACACCCACCCAGGAAGATGATGGCACGCAGCACGAACACGACCAGAAGCAATAACGCAGTGCAGCCAGCTACCACTTCAACCTCTACGCATACAGAAGGCAACTGCAGCCAGATCAGAATGATGGCGACCACATAGGAGCCACAATACAGCCCAGTACCCCCACTAAAATGACCTTAGGATACGACACCCTAGGCAGACAACAACCAGTCATCTAGAACACAGCCACCCCCCTACCTCAATCAGAACGACAGGCCAAACCCCAACCCATCAAGTCACACCCCATAGCCAGGTTAAAAAGGAAGAAGCAGCTGCAAGTCACATTTTCTCTGAGAAGCAGACAGAGTGAGGAATATCCATAGCCTGTAAGATATGAATGAACTTCATTCGGAAACGTTGCCTATACTTCAATTCTACGCGGGAGAAAACCCGAATAACCAGAGGATCCACATACAAAATCTGCGAACCAGACCTCAGGAAAAACAATTTATATCATATAATTAATTATATATATTCGTCACTACTAGCCTCAACGAAGGAAAAAAACTAAACGCAACATTGTCCGCTATCTGTCTCAATTGGCCCGACAATCCATCTACCACCGGCACAGATATAGTATTTTCTGGGGTTTTTCGGCTAGGGTATTTGCTATGTGGATCTTGGTTATTTGGTTTCTCGTCGCGCGTTTTAGAATTGGAAGTATCTAAGAGCAAGTTTTCACGATGAAGAGTAAGTCTCAGTTCAATCATATGTCAGGCTTATTTCTTCGGGCTCTGTGCTTTTCGAGAGGTCATGATTCTGCAGCTTGTTGTTGTTCACAGCTGTGTGTGTTTTCGAGTAATAGGCTATGTAGACTTGTGTAATGTGTGTTCCAGATCAAGTGGGGGCTTGAGTTGTGCTCAGGATTAGTCTATGTTGGATGGGGTGAGTGTTTAGTAACTAGATTGGCTGTGACGAACGTGTGCAGTCTCGTCTGTTGTTTAGCTTCAGTGTTGTGGTCATAGGCACATCGTTCAGGTGGGTGCTTGGGCGCTCCATCTAGTTCATGTATATGTTTTGCGAGGGGTTTGAAAGTGGGTATGTGATGGCAGCTGAGGTGGATGCAGGCTGCTTTCACAATTACCTGTTAGCAATGTTATTGATGCTAACGAGAATTGGACTTGATCTCAACATCCTCTAGCACCTAGCAAAGGCACCCCAAAGCAACTTATCCAAAGAAGAGCAAACTGCGTTACTTTAACCGAAAGAAACACAGCATCCAATAATCCTATACCAGCAGACAAGGCAATGCAGACAGTGGTATGAACTCATCGGACTACCAAAATCAAGTTAACCAACTGACTTCAGAGGAGCCACATATAAATCTCTAAACACGATACCCCACCACCGTACCTGAAAAAAACCACTCAGATCAAAATAAAAGCCTCCCCCATAGCCGAAAGATAATCTAGCACAAGAATATACCAAGAGAAATCATCACGAGAGCCATCTCAGCTTTTGTATGACTACGCTCCCCAAGATACACAAGAAGTTTAACCCCCACACTTTAGACCAATAGTCACTCCATAGGGTCAGAGCTCTTCAAAAAACCTTCCAACATTGTCTCACAGATCACTACCTAAGGCCTATGCAGAATCCATCACTCCATGTAATGAAAATCATTCCAGTTCATTGAAGATATATAAAGAAACAAACTTACACGCCCAGCGACCTATAGTTGAGCTCTCGGTGTATATCTCCTTCACCCAAGGCTATAAAAGAAAGCCTTTGACAGCCTTCCAACAAACAAATTATAGACCCCCCCCAAGCACACACTAATCTCCGACAAAACTCTGCCTATCCCAATACATACCTTCATTACACATGGACAAAAATACTAAACAAATAGAAAGAGCACCCCAGTGGGATCACTCCTCTATCATCGCAAACCGTCTGTCATGGAAACATCTTGAAACACATGCTCTAGAACAAACTCATCATCGTCAAAACCCAACACTGTGGCCTCAGAAGCTGATCAGAGACATCTCATAATCTGGCACGATGAGAAAGAAAGAACTGAACAAAACTTCTCCACATCCACAACTTCACATACAATTGACACTGAAATAGAGCTACACAATCAACTTACCTTCAAAGATTCTTAGCTATAACGGCTAAACCAATCCAATGGCTCCGTAGGAGCACCATCGCCAGCAGAAATACAAACGCTATTTAAATGCACTCTCACCACGGCCAGACAACTTGGCCGAATCCAGCCTCCAGAAGCAAAACCAAGGACTTCATACGCCACTATGCTCGTAAAGCATCACTTTAGATGCAGACCTCAATTGCACCGCACGAGTGCACGAAATGGAAAGTGCTTAGCTGACGAACAACAACTAAATAAACGAACTTGCATACTCTTCACTAAATGTACTTACAGAGCCAATGACATTCCAAGTGAATGGAAAACACCGATTAACTTATCCAAAAAGAAACCCCAACCAAAAATCCAAGACAGAGAGGCAAGAGAATGGCAAAGCCCTCCTCCCCATATATATCAGCGAAGATCTACTCAAAAACACAACATGAAGACAGCATTCTGTCATTCAAACAAGAAAATACTCCACGTTAAAAATATCCATCCTAGAGCCGTGGTCCCCATCTGCCCTTACTGATGTAAAGTGGATGTAAAAATGTTTACAAACAAAAGCTTGCGCTCGTTGAAAACGCTATTTATCAGCATGGTCTCACTCACATGAAACGTCGTAGCTGATATGGCTCTATCTGTCGCAGGCAGATTGCTGTCCACTGCAATTTCACATCCGCACAACGAAGTTTGAGCCTGCACAAAACTTTGTTGGAACGGATGAACTTTCTGGCCGCATACGATGTAACATCCCACAACATATCACGGGCAACAAACCGTGTGCTATCTGTCATTATCATATCTGTGTAAACGTCCACTGTACCTCTCATGATCCTCGTGCTGCATCCCTCAACTCACATCCGCTGCAGCTAGAAAAACGGAAAGAAGTGAGGGAAAGAAAAGATACCGGAGATGTCTACGACACATTAGTCAGCACGGAAATAGCGAAAGGATTGTAAGCGTATGCATCCTCATATATAAAGTATTTCAAAATTGGATCAACATACATTTGTATCTGGGATGTATCTCGTAAATTTTTTAGGATGTCTGGAGTATGTCTAGGAGTATGTAGAAGGCCTCATACCTGAACAACTGATATTCTTTAAATAAGGGAGTAAAATCATCTGGATCGCTGGATATGACCATACAGTCCACTATGGTTGCACTGAGAGGTTTTATTGATCGCAAACTATCCTTATCTTATCCACAAAGCATGCATGAGGCTTAATCCATTTCTTTCAAAAGTTTTCAGAACATCAACACTTTGTCAAGTTAAAAAAAATGAACCAGAACTAAGTTTTTTAAGCAAAGATAACCTTTATTAACTTTATGTAAACATTTATGAACTTCTTAAATAAGCAAAAGAAACCAAGTAAACTGTATTAAGTGTCTTAAGAAAGAAAACTTAGACAGAAGTAAACAACTCAGTCTCTGACATCTATTCTTTTACAGAATTTCCATAACACCTAAACAACACACACCCAAAATCAAGGTTACTCATGGAAACAGAAATAACAAACAACTCCATTTCCTAGATTGTACTAATCTAGCAAAAGAACAGATGGCAACACGTGGGGCACACACCATATACCAAAAGAAAACACACATCCAACCGCTACCGACTCAAACGCCAATCCCACCACCACCCAGCAACAGATGAAATTCCTGTGGGCGAAAAAACTAATTCCCAGAACCAAACGCCTGCGCAGATCAAGACACTATAAGACTGAACTATGCACGCTGATGAAATATTGACAGGCCAATGGCTCTTCCAGAAAAAAACAAAACTCACAACGACTTGATCCACAAAACACAACCAGAACATAACCAGAGGAGCCTAGAAGACCCAACAGAGCTATGGATGTAGCTGTCTTGACTACATAGAGTACTACAGATTAAAATCAGTTAAGATTACACAGCAGGCATCACAACAAGATGCCGGTTCAAACAGACAAAAAAATAGCATGCCATCTCTTAAAAACCCCATGGACAAAATGACGCTGTGAAAAACCAAGGCATGATACGAAATATCCCTGTAATCTGCCGGCCGACATAATTGAGACAGACCAATAGAAGATAAGTAGCCACCTAGATGAACACAAAATGCAGTAAAAAAGCTGGAACACACTCCTCACTAGTTCCAACACATGAAAACCGACAGGTACAGAAACATCAACTGTCAATGGTCACTACCCTAGCCAACTATAGAAAAGCCCCAACCACGAATCCATCAGAGAAGTCCATAGAGATTGAAAAAAGGACCTGAAAGCAGAAGATAGAAGAGATAGACTCAGAACAACTTGTCAATTCACTTTGGAAACCTGCACTCTCAAATGAAGCATGCTCCCAACCAAAAACAGACAAGATACCTGAGCACAAAGACAGACTCCCTCTATGCCTCCATCAAACACCCCCACAGCCCTGAAGCACCAGACAGGACTCCCTACTTGAATGCCCCATACTCAAAACACCCCCACCAGCACCACGAGTGAAACCTGGGCTTGTCTAATGAATAGGAAGCCACTCCTTCTCACCACGATAATCCAGCGTCGCACTGCAATAGCTCCAACACAAGAAAACAGAGTGTTTGCCCCAGCCAATCAAAGCACCAAAACAGACAGAAGAAACCAGAGAACACCAATCAATCAAACTCACGTCCAGTGAACACAGACGCAGGCTCCTAGCCAATCAGAATGGCACCAGCCTCGAATTTGAAACCACAGGAGCTGTACAGACCCCACATCCATACAGCTGAGCCTGTATGTGGCAGATGGGAATTCTGGCTGACAACTTGCTACAACTTAACTAGCACTTAACATGACCGTGGGATAATCCGCCAAGGAAGCTAAAGCAGCACACATGTATATATATGATATATATTTGTTTTTTATTGTTATTGTTATATTTTATTTTATTTAATATAATTTGTATATGATATTCGTGTATATATGTGATATATATCGTGTTTTTTAGGTTTTTCAGGGGTATCTTACATGAATGCCCGAGTTCAGCTTCCTTCGCGTATAATCGCCACGTCAGTTGTAATGCTATGTTAAAGTATTTAAAAATAAAGTTTAAAGTACTTTATCTTAAAGTATTTAAGAATAAATACTTATAAATACAAGTATTTAAAACTTTTAAAGTATTTACAATAATAACTTTAAACAAGGCTTTACAATGACGTTTGGGATAATACCGCGAAAGGAAGCGAACGTGACACTTCATGTGTATATATATATATATCATATATATATATATAATATATATTATATATATATATATTATATATATATATATATATTATATATTTATATTATATGGTCTTATATGTTAAAGTTTCTGCAGCGGGGTATTACATGTTGCTGTTCGCTGTGCAGCTTCCTTGGGTTATTATCGCCACATTTATTGTAGTGCTTGTGTGAAAGTATAGTAAGCAACGATTTCAGCCAGATCTCATTGCATCAATCATCAGCTGATGTGGCAGATTGAGATTACTGTATGAAATGTGCTACAACTTAAGACCTACAATGAGCTGGAATAATACCCGAAGGAAGCTGAACAGCACATAATATATATGACTGTGGTCGCGTGGTGTGTTTGTGTGTTGTGTGTGTATGTGTAAATTGTACATGTACACTCGATGGCATTATGCACATGCACATGTATATGTATTTGTGATATCAAATGAAATTCATTTTTGCTTTTTCATAAATCAGTTTACTTTAATATTTGGAGACAATGCAATGACTAATGTATTCTCATTGCAAATTCTGGGATGAAAGAAAGATGGGAGAAATAAAGAAGGATGGGAGGAAAATTATGATTCTCCTTCGAAGCGTTCCAGTTAAATGCTATGAATGCATTGATATGTATAAACCTAGTCCAGATTTGTATTTACAGTTTTCAGGAATGATTCACAATATACCAGGTTTTTAAAAAAATCCCTGGTGAGAACTAGCGTCCCTACTTTGTTTTGGAAGCAAGGATCACTTTATTTTTATAATATAATGGGACAGTTTCAAAGGTACTTTTTCAAGAGGCAACTGGAATTTCTGGTTTTTCTTTGAAGATGTTTGTTTCGCTTCTTATCCAAGAAAGGACGAGAAGTGAAACATCATCAAAGAAAAACCAGAAAGTCCAGTTGCCTCCTGGAAAAGCATATTTGGGACAACCATGGTCTGGATGACTGAGAATATCCAAAGACATAATGGGACAGTCAATTGTATTGTTCACTGAACTTCTTGGTTCACACTGTAGCTATGGAAATTGAAATTTCAAAATCACCAGATAAGGTTAGGCTTAAACCTTACTACTTCATTTTACTAAATTAGCTTTTCTTTAGAATATTAACTTATATAGCTTCGAAAGAGATCCAATTAAATGTTCTATATGCATGCTGCTTCTCAGGTGTGTGGAGTCATAGAGTATTTCATTTTGACTTGGGTTACTTTTTTTATTGAAGCATACGTAGGATAGTCTGCATATATTCTATATCTGTTGTGGTTAGCCAGCAGCAGGTGTGGACAGCTGAGGAGAGCCAGGACTCAGAGGGGCCAGGACCATTGGCCTTCAGAGAGTGGACCACTGCCTTCAGAGATTGTGGGTGCTGGCAGCAGCGATGAGGAGGTTCCCAAGGAGCCAAACGTGTGTGCACACAGGATTGCTTGCAGGAAAGAGCAGCTACAACAGCATGGGTGACTCAGGAGTAAGGCTGCAAGATAATGGCTCCTCGTTCAAGAAGATAAAGGCCAGCTGTGAAGCAAACGTTCTTTGTAGGAAGCAAAGACATTTTGAAGCTCAGCCTCGTGGACATTACAGTTGGTATTTGAAGACTCTTGTGTTGTAAACTATTACTTATCTGTTGTTTTTTTGGCAGCCTTGCAAAAACTTGGCAAGGCTCTTTCTTGTCAGAGCTAATTAGTTGAAAGCAGCCTTTTATCTGTGAAGAAACATTAAAAGGTTGTGCTGCTGCCTTTGCTTTGTGTTTGCTCTCTTGGAACCAGGTTTGGGTCAGAACAATATCCGGGTGGAGAAGTATGGCCCTTTTATGATCTATGAACTTCAACTCCCAGAATTCCAGAGCCAGGCAGGTCTGGAATTCTGGAAGTTGAAGTTCACAAATCATGAAAGGGTCATAGTTCCTCACCCTTGTTCTACACATTGCTAATATTTTGCTTTGCAACCAAATTTACCCCATTCTGCGTTTGGCTAGATGCCTTTTACTAACACTGTGAAAGGCTTGCATTTCATTCTGCCTTCCATTCATAAGGGACTATTAGCAGGCTTTTTTAAAAATCACAAACAACACATGTAAATACAGTCTTATTGGAAGATTTTTTTTAAATCGAATGCTTTCAAAATTATATTTTCAGGAGGAGCGGACAGCTTTATTAAAAATGCATGGCTACAATGATCTGATAATGTGATGCTCCAATACCAACAGATGTTTTGTCTAACATGTTCCCCCAAGCTGTAGTCTGTGTCTCAGCATCTTTCATTTCCACTTTCTATCTACTGATGGTGGGTTGTCATGTATGTACCCTATAGCTATGAGCATCGCTTCACATCCAAGGCTGCCGCCACCATGCATAATGAGCTTCACAAGATGCTTGTCGCAATAACTCGGCTCTTCCCCAACCATATGGAACGCAACACTCCAAAGCCCACAGACACACTTTATTTTTTAAAAACTATATATAGCAGTTCAAATTCTGAAACTATAGTCTAAGTGATATCTAGAGAAGGTACATGAAAAGCTGCCGAAAACAAACTTAACACTTGTTCACATCATCTGTTACAAATGTCCAATTTGGGACAGCAAATTTCCTGGGAACCTGTTCTTCTGCTGACTTGCAGCTTCTCTTTTCTTGTGCTCTTTCCTTTTGTGACACTTTTATTTTTTATTTTTTGAACTATGCATATGTATTAAATGGGATTTGTTGTCCCTAGGTACCAATTTGCATAAAGTGCAAGCCATCATTGCTTGGAGTGAAGCAAATTACTTCTCTAGCAAGATCACACTTCTCTTTCCCTCCCACCCCTCTTCTTTTTCTTCTTCTTTTAATTTTAACCAACCACAGGCAAAGGTTGTTAACAACACTTAGGCAGATATGTAAAGTATCTTTTTTTTTTTCCAAAGCAGTTTGATCAAAGAAGGCGGGAAAGAAGTAGAAAAGATAACTAAATGTTATTTAAGACTGAAACCAAGAAGGACTGAGTTCTCTCTATTTACCTGTTGGTAGCCATATTCTAGTTTTCTAATAAAATGATATGTTGTGTACGAGTTGAGTGATGGCTGTTGCTGTTGCTACTATTTAGGTGTAATTGTGCGATTTCTAAAAGCTGTTGCCCCTTGCAAATAAGTCTTTGCCTTCCTCTCCCATCCTGAGAATGGTTTATGGTTACTTTACTCAGAGGTAAGAAATGCTATGGATAAGGATTTATATTTTCCACACTCTATAATTGAAGAGTGTATTTCTTCAATTGTTTTGCAGCCTCCCTAGTTGTCCATTACAAAGTCCTATTGCAAGAGTCATCTACTTTTAAGTGAAGTGTGAGACTTTAAGGACACCTGAGGGAATGACAAAATAATCATTTCTCTCCCCTTTTACAGCAATGTCCCCCAAAACACATTCCTAAAGACATGTTCCACTATCTCACTGGCCAAAGATTCATTGCATAAAAACAGAGAATCTATACATGTCTAAGTCAATCATGTTTACAAATATAAAATGAGTAAAGTTATATTTATATTTATATCAGGCATTTAATCAATAACAGAATTAGGAGATCTAGGACCCAAAGGTGCTTTTTGAAGAGGCAATTGGACTTTTTTGTTTTTTCTTTGAAGATGTTTTGCTTCTCATTCAAGAAGCTTCTTCAGCAAAAACATCTTCAAAGAAAACCCAGAAAGTCCAGATGCCTCTTGACATTTAGCAGATCTAGGCTGCAAAATCTGCCTGGTTACCAGATGACAGCAAAGAAGTGAGGAAAATTCAATTTCTTTGTTGCCATTTAGGGGTAATTTAAATATTTTCATCTGAAATTTTCTAGGTCATAGCAGTAGCCTAAATATTGTGGATGTTACAATGTTCTAGTCTAAGTTAATATGTGGTTGGTTAATTCAATGTGTTGTAGAAACTTCATCATTGTAGAAACTTACCAATTTTAAGTAAGCCTATAATTCATGTGTCCTGTTACAGTAAACAGTTCTCTGTTTCAAAGCTATAAGACAACTATTCTGTAAATAAGGTGGCTTTTACTTTAAGGATTCAGTTCAAGTTTCCAGAAAGAACCTAAACAACCCAAAGAAGAAGAAAAAAAGGGAACATTTGGACAACTGAATGAAGAACCACATAATGTAGTCTACATAGTCTTTTCCACTATGTTGAGATGATCATGTATGAAATATTCTAAATTAAAATTTATGAATCAACCAATTTGAGGGTGACATGTTTCTTCCTTGGAGGCAATACGAAATAGCCTGATTCTGAGTTACAACAAAATTCTGACCCATGCATAGCTTTTTCAAGTCAAATTCTACTCTAAAGAGAATCAGCAGCACTCACAGTAAACTGTAATATTCCAAAACAATGACAAATGCATCTTATCTTTACATAAATGTCTGACTTACATATTTGAATGCCTTCATTTGAAGCAAGCTAGACTGGCATTTTCATAATTGCCTTGCCATACAAGTTTCATCATTTTCCCTTTGTCCCTTTTCTGGACCCAAAGGAAGCTTGGGTGACAAGGGATACATTGAGAGGAACTGACCAGGAAGTGTGGTCCAATGTTCTTTAGTTTGTAGTAAATCTATAACATAACCCAAAGTTTATCTGACAAAACCACTCTTAAGATTTCAATTCATATAAAATGTTATTTCTTTCCTGGCCAAACTGGAATGCATGGTGAAGGGAAAAGAATTATTATTTTTTTCCTCTCAAAGGAAACAATTGCATATGAGAAGACTGAAAGACCAGTTTTCATTCTGATTGGCTAGTTTGGTTAGGCCAAGAAGGCACATTCAAGCATTCAGTGTATTTGCCTGCTGTCTGAAGGGATGCTATTTAAGATTGCTTTCACCACCTCATCTGCTATTTGGATGAATAAGGTTGAACAAACAAGTCTGTCTATGAAATTTAAGATGGCATTAGCTCCCATGTCAAGACTGTACCTGTTTAAGCAATCATATTTGCAGAAAATGCAAAATGCACCAGAAAAAAAATTGAAAGGAAAGAGGGAAAAAATCAAATATGTGCCACAGCCATAAAAGTAAAGCTTGAGAGACCATTGGATGGAACAATCATTTTCTTCGTCTTACCTGAATCCTTCTGGGTTCAAATAAAAGTGATATCAGCCTAATTGTTGGAAAGTACACCTTTCTGCAGCCTTTTATCAGGTACAGTTCTTGTCATACCTTTATGGTCTGGCCCAATTTGTATGGCAGTCTAGGCTATGGTTGATTGGACCAAAAGAAGAAAAACTTCAGACTTCACTATAAAGACTACGAAGATTCACTTCACAATGAAGGTTGCATTAACTAGAACATTTTGCTGGAAATATCTGTGGAGATACTTTTGTCTCAAAGATGATTTTTCAGAAGGCAACTGGACTTTCTGGTTTTTCTTTGTAGATATTTTGCTTCTCATCCAAGAAGCGTTAATGACTCATTAAAAATGAAAATGACCAGCTCTCTGCAAGGAGTATAAATCCCTCCATTCCACACCATCCAGTCAGAGCTGAAGAACCTTCTTGGATGGGAAGCAAAACATCTTCAAAAAAAAAAAAAAACAGAAAGTCCAGTTGCCTCTTGAAAAAAGCACCTTTGGGACAACCATGACCTGGAAGACTGAGAATCTCCATAGATTTTTGATATATTCTAGTTTTCTAATAAAATGAGATGCTGTTTACAACTGGAGTGATGGCTATTGCTGTTGCTAGTCCTGTTGCCTCTTGAAAAAGCACCTTTGGGATTTTGCTAGAAGAGGAATTGATTTTCTTAGTCCTTGTTTTTCCAATGAGGAAAAATGTCTACTACTATGGCTCAGATTTGCCTGAAAGACTTGTACTTTACATTCACAACCTTATTTGCAGATCCTCAGACACTCATTAGTTCATTAATTAAACCACACACTCTACCTGAAGAGAAGGATTCTTTTCTCTATAAGTATTCCATATGTTTCAAAACATTTTTGAAATACAAACTGCACATATACAGCTTGCATACATACAGTATATATACCTTAGCAGCTACTATTTATCTGAAGACATTCTAGACGTCTCAGCCCTCCTGCCCTTTCACTCTTACACCTGCACATAAGCACACACACACACACACACACACACATGAACACAATCTTTTTCAATTCTACATAAAAAGGTTTGGTTTTCGTGTAAATTAAGAAGCTGATTAGTCACTTATCAGAGGTGGAGTTGTGAACTGGAAATACAGCAGGCAAGAGCAAGATCCCATTATTTAAACTAGGTCTGGTTAATGTGGAGATGTTCCAATTAAAGAAAACCATAAATCATTACCCATGTTCACTTCTGCAGTGACAAGATCTGGTTACAGGAAGCTCAATAGACAGGATCCTAAACTGAGACTCTCTCCCTCCCTCTCTTTCTCTCACACACAGGGGGGACGCACATGCACATGAATCTACCTATGCCATTTTGAGTGAAAAGTCTACTAAAAACTACCATATAATGATGTGATCCCTCATCTAAACCAAATTTGTTTTGTATATCCAGGTCAGTTATAAAGAGCAGTGGGGGTGGGTGGGAGAGAATCTTTTCTTCTACCATCTGATATACCTTCAGTGACTGGATCACACATTGCCCTAAGCTTTAAAAAGATTTGTTTGGTATTTATTTCAGTAAAGAAGGAATAACTGGTGGGGAAAGACTCAACTGGTCTGCCCTCAAATCTTGCTGCAGTTGGAACTTGTCCTAGTGGCAGTACTTACATGACTGACAACTAGAGGCTTGGAATGACCTCCCTGGGAGCCTAACTTGTCTCCAATTGCTGATCCTTGTTTTTAGAGGGAGAAAAATCTCAAAGCAAAACAATTGAACAGCCCCACATTTTGTACCTCCAGCACAGCCTGCTTTAAGGGAGAGCAAAATGAAGAAACAAGAAATAATGCAAGGGATTGGTGAGGTGAAAGGAAACTAAGAAGAAAGATAACTCAGAGCTTGGTGAGAATGCCAGTGAGGATGATTTACTTAGCTCAATCCAAGCAATGAAAACAACCAGGGAAGAGTTATTTTTATTAGGTTAATACATTCCATGTTTCTTTTGTTGTAGCCTTTGCTTTCCCCCAGTGGGCACTGAAGCTGCCTGCTGATGTCCCTCATGCCTGAATGTCCCTGGCACAGATCACATTCTTGCTTCACACGGTGGCAATCGTTCAAACAATTCCCATGACTGCCTTTATAAGAAGACTTTCTCTTAAGCCCCTAGTTTAAGAATTTAGAGTAATCATGTAAAAATGATACCCCTGTGCTCTATGATCCACTGAATCTCACTAATGCCAGATCCCAGAAGAGGGCTTATTAATGAAAAGATGCAATGCCTCACTCCTGGCTCATGTTTCACATGAATTTCTCTCATGTATTCAGTTGTAAACCTCACCATTGATAAAGTGAGTCTAATGAATGCCCTTATTCTATAAGGGGAAACATTGGACTGATGATATAACTGCCTGTTTGCTTTTCTCAGATACATCAGAGATGCACTGAGCAGTGACTAGGCTTGAGGCAGAGCTGTGCAATGGTGAGAGCAATGGTTTCTGTGCTTCTGCCTCCAAGAACAAATGGTCTTTGGTGCAGAGACTTCTGGAGAGTATTCTAGCACACATGGCTAGTCAATTTGCATTATTATGTGATGTGCGCTGAAGACATCTTTTTAAAAAAATGTTAATTCTGTTGCTGTGGCTGAACATGGTCTTTCAGGGAGTTTTTCCAGGGTTATCAAACTTTCTTAATACATTTCAGTTTGATGTTATGGTTTCTTGAAGCAGAGTTGATTGCCTGATGAATCACCTAGGAAAATATTTTCCATAATGTTGGTGTTGCCAGTGAGAAGATTTTGCTTTGAATGGCAAACAATGTAGAAAACAAATCACCTTAAAACATTTTATACCTAAGAACAAGTTCCTAAAGTAATAATTAGTCTAGAACTAAAAAAAAATGTTCATCCTCATTGACATGCCCACTTTTTAAAATTCTCATTTGATCCTCCTCATCCACAATCCTTACATCAGTTACATGTGAGGTAGATCCTATATAATTACATACATCTTATGTTTATCATGTGGGCATTGATAAACAACACGTCACCCATTTTTAGGACAGATGCCAGAATAGAGTTGAAGTCCATCAGCACAAACTATTTAGCACCAGTGGTTTTTAGCTTATTCAATTTGAGAAACTCATTTCATTTCAATCTGGTTTATAAGATATACAACAAAATAAAATGACTACAATTATTGTCCCAGCAGTAGAACAATTACTGAAACATTTGATTTGAAGCAAGATGTTTTCAAACAAAAAAATCTGAAGCCATGGTTCTACCTTCAAGATTCCTTAGAATTTTTAAATTGTTTATTCATTGGATTTGAGTATATCTTTCTATCAATGACTGTGAGAATGGCAAAGATACTTTCTGAATGATCCTGAATTATACATCCTGGAAAAATAAATATATTTACTTTTAAATGTTAAGGCAATGGAGAAGTGTAAGCTGCAGACACCTTGCTGCCTTTTTCCACAGCCCCCACACTTAAACAATAAGTATCTTTCATACTAGCAAAACCAATACTCTTCATTTATGGTTCCAGGTAGTTCAATGATCCTATATAAAGTTTATACTCGTCTATTTAGTGAAGCAGGGCATTCATTAAAGGGCAAATTCAAATACTCTCAAACTTTGCGAAAGGATCTGAGGTTGAGCTTTGTAACACAAGACCTTCTTATCTCATTAACCCACACCCCAATATCCCTTGTAGGTTTAGGGAAGAAGTAAGTCCTGACTTTAACATTTTGTCCAGCCACTCTGCTTTTACATTTCCTCAACATGTACATGTGTTTAACCTGAATCTTATAGAATGGAGGATGAGAACTATTTTCTTTACTTTAATGGATTTTGGTTCATTTCATTCCGGGTATATTATGTGATTTTGTGTTTTCCTTGTAGGGCACCACCACCATTTCAGAAATGGCCACACTTTAATTACTACATAGCTAGAACTCAGATACGTTTCTAATTCATGAAGGCTGCTTTCTTTATCCCAGGGGTACTCAAAATGTGGGTCATGTTAGAAATATGAGTCACCTAACAGGTATTTGGGTTAGAAATATATAAACCAGAATAGACATTTTAAAACTGTATCTTTAAGAAAATGCAAAACTGTAGTTGGGAGCGGTTTCTCAAATGGCCATAAGATGGAGCCAGAAACCTGGGTTGTTTTAGTCTTAGTCTGAGTCTCAGAAGAGAGTGTGAGTATATCTCTGTTTCCTTCTGTTGGAAAGTATTGCTGTTCCTCCATTTCTTTTGATTGACTGATATTACTGGATTTAATGTAAGTCTGTTACTGAATTGTTTTTGACACTGGACTTTGATATTTGGATTATCCCTGGATTGAAAAAACTGACTTATTTAACTGTGAATGACCTTGGACTGCCTATTCTGAACTTTGCTTAAACCTTTCTGGAAGTAAAAACCGACATTTAATGTACAGTGTATCTGTGTTCTGTATGTGTATTATTTAAACACTACTCTCAAATATGTCTCCCTGTATGCGCTCATTCTCCTAACGGGGAATTACCTCAACAGATCACAAACACTTTGAGGCCTGGTGGGAAAATTGGAGGAGGATTGGTTTTCCTCTTTTTCTGTCTGAAGGCAGGTAGCCAAGCTTTGCCAAACTAGTAATGTTGCTCATATGGACTACTGCCACCAAGCATGTCTCTGGGACTGAGCAGAAATGGCTTCCCCTTGCTGATGAGGAAGGCCAGTCTTTAAGGTGCTGGTGGTGGGCAACTGAATTCCTAGGAATTCCTGGTCCACTCTACTGGGGGTTTCAAAGTGAACCTTCTGAATAGAATAGATGGTGTGATGCAGGTAGACCATATGATAGAGGACCATGCAATGCACATTCCCAGGTGGAAACACTAGGGTCTCTGAGGAAAGAGGAAAGAGACCACCTTTTTCCATTCTTTCCTGCTACCATGTGAGAAAATTGTCATTGAAACAAAGGGTGGCACCTTTTTCTCCTAGCAATCTTGCAGCTCTTACTGTTTCATCAGGGGAGTCCTCTTTTTGGAACTAATCAAGGAGAGAAGCAACCTAGAACTAAGGAGAAATTTCCAGACAGTTAGAACAATTAATCACTGGAACAACTTGCCTGCAGAAGTTGTGGATGCTCCAACACTGGAGGTTTTTAAGAAGAGATTGGAGAACCATTTGTCTGAAATGGTATAGAGTTTCCTGCCTAAGCAGAGGGTTGGACTAGAAGACCTCTAAGGCCCAGTGGTGGGATTCAAATTTTTTTTACTACAGTTCTGTGGGTATGGCTTGGTAGGTGTCATGCCCCTGGTGGAGACTGACTCTGAGGAAGAGGAGGAACAGCCAACAGGGAGTAGGAGTGTGGCTCCAGAAGTGGTGAAGGAGGCTGGGGAAGGGCAGAGGCTGGTTGAGCAATCAGAGGAGGATCCAGACCCATCCCCTATCCATCCTAGGTCATGCAGGGAGGAGACGATCAAGGAAAAGTGAGGTCTACTTAGGAGGAGATTACTATGATCCTCCTCGTGGCTTGCAGCTGGGAGCTATGTATATAAGTTTGTAACTGCTCAGTCAAAATTGCTGCAGTCAAAGTTTTATGTTTTCTTTGAAAGAGGTTTATCTTTGCTGGCATTCTTCCCATGGACTCTCCTCCCTTATCTTCCTGGATTGCTTCTTGGCTTGCTTCGGAACTCTCATCAATGTGGTTTGTTTTGGTTTTTGTTTTGCCTCATTATTTATTTTTGTGACTTAAAACTGTGCCTAATAAAACAGTGAAGTTAAGTTGAAGACGTTACCGGACTTTAATGTATGTGTTGGGTTTTGGGTTATTTTGAGACTATGGGTCATCACAGTAGGCATGGCAGGGGAAGGATATTATTTTCCAGTTCTCCAAACTTCTCAAAATTTCCACTACCGGTTCTCCAGAACTGGTCAGAACCTATTGAATACCACCTCTGCTAATGCCCCTTCCAACTTCATTATTCTATTCTATTCTATTCTATTCTATTCTATTCTATTCTACTCTACTCTACTCTACTCTACTCTACTCTACTCTACTCTACTCTACTCTACTCTACTCTACTCCACTCCACTCCACTCCACACCACTCCATTCTAAACTTTTGCCCAGGTTCCTACTTCTCCCATGAGACAATATTGTAGATAACTCTCTCTCCTCTCTCCCTCTCTCCATCTCTCCCCCTCTCCCTCCCCCCTTATCTGTGCTTTTATGTGTGTGTTTCTGCTTCCTTCTGAATGCATGCTTTTAAGTTAACTTTTTTGTAAAAAAAAGTCTCATTATTTATACCAGATGCATTCCAGCATAAAAACAGAGATATCAAAACCATAGAAGATGAGACATTAAGCCTATGGGAGAGGGGATTTAGCTTTTGGACTGAGGAAGCATGAAAAAAAATCACCGAAGAACATAAATAAAATGCAGATAAAGAGATCCTTTGAATGAATACAAAATCCCAGTGAGGAAGGGATAGAGCACACATCCTCTTCCTCAAAGCTGTAGATAATGTTTGTGTCACTTTCTATGCTTAAAACCCATTTTGGAGAGTAGCAGATCTGCCTCCACAAAGTGCTGCAAGTGACATCTAGTTGCTTTTCAAACATGATGCAGAGATGTCCATAGAGTACGGTTAAAAAATCAAGATGATTGTGATGGCTGGATGCATACTTTTATGAAAGTGCAACATAATAGATGGATGAAAATTGCACATCAAAACTTTTTATTGTAATTGTGTTCTGGTTATGTTCTGATAATTTTTTTACTGAATACAGATACATGAAATCCATTTATGTGACCATCAAAAAATAAGTCATCCCTATTGAAATATTAGTTTTGTATTTGAATAATATTTTTCTTTTTTACTGTATTTGTTAAGGTTGTCCAACTCCAAGAAGACTCTGGGTGATACACAGTAAGAACAATCAACCAGTGGAACAGCTTGCCTTCAGAGGTTGTGGGTGCTCCAACACTGGAGGCTTTTAAGAAGAAACTGGACAGCCACTTTTCTATCATAGTGCAGGGTCTCCTGCTGGAGCAGAGGGGTTAGGCTAGGAGACCTCCAAGGTCCCTTCCAATTATTTTATTCAATTTCATCTATACATTAAAAAACACATTAAAAACTACATAATTGATGAAGTCAAAACAACACTGCCAAACATGAAAAAACTTAGCAGAGGCCCCATAGCGACTCTGAATCCCAGCCTGGGAATGGAACCAGTCTTAAGAGACTTCCAGAAACAAAGGAGAATTATAGCCATGTGTATCTCCAGGGAGCTGCTATTCCATAGAGCTGAGGTTGTGATAGAGAAGGCAGTCCTCCTTGGTATCATAAGATGATAGCATTTAATTAATGGGACCTAGAGCAAACCCTCTTTACCAGTCAGATGTAAACAATTGGAAACAGGTGATCCCTCAAATAAGCAAGCCCTATGCCAGGAAGGACTTTATAGCTGATAATCAGAAGCTTGAATGATATCCAAAATCCAATCAATAACCAATTCATCTTGTATAGCAGTGATGACACATGGGCATAACAATGCCCATTACTGTTCACATTGCTGCAATTTGAACCAGTTATCTCTTTTGGTAGTTATATATTGTTTTTGACATGACCATGAGCTCATGGGAAGCATCAGCATATTTACCAAAAGGAACTAATAAGCTTCATCATGGATTAAATTATCACACAACTGATAATTGAATAAGAAAAAAAGACCAGTGGTGAAAATCCATCAATTTACCATTGAGTTCAGAGTAAATAATGAAATGAGTCGTCAATGGGCTGTTTCAAGTCAGGTTCACGTGAAATATACATCACAATACAAATTCCACTCTTTATGTAACACTAAGATGCAGCTATGAAAGGCTAGACTGTAATGTTATAATGCAAGCTTCATCATTTTGGACTCATCGCGATTGGGGATGGATGCCCTAAGCAGATAAATAATCAGAGAGCTTGCAGTTTGAAATTCCTAAACTCTGTTTACAACAATTCTAAATAGGCCTTCTGGGCTAGGGAGACAGACAAGAATTTCAGCAAGCAAAGGAAGCCACTCCAACTGCAACTGGAAAGCTATCATGGATCAATATGTCCTTCCTCTCCTTTGTGGTAATGACACTAATTTTGGGCAGTTGGAGTGTTTCCCTTTCTTATGGGATTTATAGTGTGAGTTGTGCTACATTGTTTTCATCATCATTCCAAAAAGCCCTACTTGTTGGGAAAATTGCACTCTGACATTCTTTTAACCTCATGTTCAAAAAGACATTATAAAAGGGTCAGAATATCCCAGAGGGTCCTCCTTAGTGAGAACTTTCCTTGTCAGTTTACCTTTTCATTTCCTGAGCTCTCCTGTGATTATTAGTTCACCTAAGGAATAAAAATAACTTCATATTCCTACATGAATCATAAATACAGTCCTTTTATTTCATCAAAGAGGCTGGCAGATTTACAGTCTTTTGCAATGTCTATGCAATGTGAATGACATACCTTTAATTTCGCCCACAGGCTTGTCAGGCCCAAATGAAAAAAAAGTGTGAAAAATAGGAGATTTCTCAAAACATTTCACTGTTGCTATGAATTTGCCAGGTATGAGTATAAAATTCCACAGCAATCAAACAGTCCAATTGATCTAGTTTAAGCTATGAAAAAGTAACATTCAAAAATGCTCCTCAGAGTCTACATTGGAATACAGTTCCCAAAGTGTCTCAGGTCTGATGTCCACTTTGAGAATGTTCTTCTGAAGGAGAATGGGCAGGGACCCAGCATGGAGAGGCACTGCCAATCAATAAATATGTTTGTTTGTTGGACACTTCTATGAAGACTTTATTGCCTGTTACATCTAACAAGTGTCAAAATAGTTTACCATTTTAATTGTTTGAGTAATGATTTTGATTGTGCTTTATTTTACTACATTATATATGACTTGCCTATTTTATTAAAAACCTCTTTGAGATTTTCTAATGAAATGCCAAGTCTCACTCTCTCTCTCCCCCCCCTCTCTCTCTCTCTGTGTGTGTGTTTGTGTTTGTGTGTGTGTGTGTAAAATGAGTGACAGATGTAATTCAAAATAATGTAGGAATGTTTCCACACCATTCTAGATAAAAAGAACAAAAGTTTAAAATGCAAAAGGAACTTGGGCTAAAAACAAGGTAGTTTTGGGTTGTCTTAGAAAATGTAAGAATGGATCCCTTTCCATAAGAGGATGATAGGATAGTAGCAAGTGATGGGGAATAGTAGAATTCCTCCATTTCTATTTTGTTTTTGTCTTCTCCCCATAGCAAAAGCATTTTAAAATGGAATTAGTAAAATAATTGACAAATATGGTGTTCAGAGTATTGCAGTATAAATTCAGCACCAGAAAAGTAAACACAGATGGCTGAGGCTTCATTTAATTTCTTTATAAACAGATAAAGTAAATTTTACAAACCAGTTGTAGATTTGGAGCAAACATGGAGCAAACTCAAACAGAAGCACATATATTACAGGTTCAGAGCAGAGCAGCAACTCAACTTCAGCAGACAAGCAAGCAAGTTAGTTTCTCTTTCACTTTAGAGCTGAGCACAGAACAGAGATAAACCATGCCTGGATTCTCTCATTAAGTTTCAGCCCTCAATTCAGCTGTCATTGGCTGACCTTGTTACTAAGCTCTATTCCAGTTCATGAATATACTCTGACATATGGTAATGGAAATCAAGAGTAAGTAAAAAGATGACAAGGAAGCACCTGTCAATCACACATAAGTTAAACCATCTGAGAGTATTTCAGTAGTCTGGAAAGTTATCTTGGAGCCCTTTTCGATGATCTATGAGAAATCATGAATCATGGGTGTGGTATTTGAGTACTGAAAAAGGCTGATTATTCTTCCTAACTTTAAAAAGGGAGAAACCCTGGGTAACTACCTGGGTAACTACAGTCTAATATGTTTACATCAATATTGGGCAAACCCTGGACATTCACTTTATGAGAATTTAGGAATGACTGATAACTTGGCTTCTTTATCAAGAATAAATCATGATGAAATAATCCAATCTTTTTCCTGCTGGAATGAAAAATTTATTTAACTTTAAAAATATGGCTAACCTAATGGCCTTGATTTCATTAAACCATTCAACAAAATTTCCTATGAGATAAAAAGAGAAATGGCAAAATTCATAATGCTCATGTTAGATATAGAGCAAGAGACTTCAAACTTGTCAAATTTAAGACTTATGGACTTCAACTCCCAGAATTCCTGAGCTAACATGGCTAGAGGAGGAATTCTGGGAATTGAAGTCCAGACATCTTAAATTTGACAAGTTTGAAGACCCCCTGATATAAAGTTTGCCTTCATATCAAGTTGAAAGTAAGTATCAAGTGTTCTAGATTATTTGGATGAATGTTTAGAAAATACAATTATCAGTTTTGCAGATGACAATGTTATAAGGAATAACAAATAGTTTATTTTAAAAGATTGTGACAACAAGCATAAGCCAGGAAGATGAATGCAGATGCAAAATCCTAATATGAATAGGAAAAATTAAAGGAGTAACTATAGGATAGGGATAGAAAACACAGTAGACAGCATAATAAACAGCAGTACATGTAAATGGAGTTTTGTTATCCTGATGAATCCAAACTGCAACAACAGAAGCATTTTGTCAAGAGCAGGTAGGTCATCATCTCACTCTATTTAGATTGGTTGGGTTACATCTAAAACAATGAGTATAATTCTGGGCACTAAGTTTAAAAAGGACATTAACAAACTGTGGGGTGTCCAGAGGATAGCAAACAAGATCTTCAGAATAGCAATAAGAAGAAAAAACTTATGAGGTATGGTTGGAGGAAGTTTTTTATTTTAGCATGGCGAGAGATGATAATTATTTTCAAGTATTTGAAGGACTGTTTTATGAAAAACAAGGCATAATTATTCAAATTTAAATTATATTTTAATTACAAAGAACCATTACAGTTGGACATAACAAATGATTTTATAATAATATAAGCTGTTCAATAGTGGACTAAAATACCTCAAAAAGTAGACTGCTGTTCATGTCAAAATAGAGGCTGAAAAGCCATTTGTGGTGTTGCTGATGTAATACATTCCTTCAGTAGGTATAGATCAATCATGAGGAACTATGGACCATTTATGACTTCTGAACTTCAACTCCCATGTTGGCTCAGGAATTCTGAGAGCTGAAGTCCACAAATCATAAATGGCCCATAGTTCCCCACCTCTGGTCTAGATAATCTTCAAGATATTTTATTTTATTTATTTCTCAATCACTTACAAGACAATAGGTATAAGTATAAACATGAGCAAGAATATAGGAAATAGGTATGAATAAATGGGGACAATAGGACAGGGATGGTAGGCACGATATTGCACTTACATTTTTTACATTTTACAATTTTGTATGTCTAAATTTACCCTTCCTAATCAATTTTCATTGATGTGAGATTCCTTAAATGTGATGATTTAGAAACCTCCATCATCTGAAACCAAAATGTGGAACGTTAGCCTAAGAGATCCAATATTTTGTTTAAAACTTTTTGGGAACAATAAGCAACTTATATCTTATACTATTATTCCTACACAAGAAGTTTAGCTACTTAGATTACCACATACTTACTTCCAGTTGTTTTATTTCAAAAGCAGAAAGGAAATCTCTTCAGGTAAGCAAATGAGATATGCCAACCCCAGCTAATCTGACCAAGTTTAAGAACAAAACATAGATGAAATATAAGTAGCATTATTTGTACTGTGTATACATATACAGTTTATTGCATCTGGTAACATTGTATAAGATGTTTAAGATTCTGTAGGCAAGAAGACGGCTTAACAGTAATTCTAAGCACTATTTCAGCCATATGTTTACCTTTTATTAGGCAACATGGATCATTCAGGCTGGTTTCTAATTTTCTTATGGATAGCATGTTCCACACCTAGAAAATAGAACTTTATTAATGCAAATACTCCACCCCATTTGAAGCACACTACAACCATATTACTAAGTATTTTTTTGTTAAGGTAGAAAAACAATGAGTCTCCAAAGAGCAGTTAACTGCTAGAATTGGATCTATTCTTGAACAGAGTTGTTTCAATGCTGCTGGATCACCAGGACAGATGTGGAAGACAACAGGACATCTTGGTTGAGTGCCAGTCATGAGAGGCAGTCAGGGGGGAACCTTGGAATTACAAGAAAGACATGATTGCACAAGCAGCAGGTGGAAAGCAAAAGACATTTCTGTAGCCAGAAGCAGCTAAGCCCAAAGGACCAAATGCTTCCAAAGATTTTTAACTCATCTCCCCTGCATCTAATGGCACCTCAGGCCAATCATCTCTGGATACTCAGAGCACACTGTGTCATGGCCTATTTGAAAACATACCAAGTTTTTAACATACCAAAGGACAATACCAAAGAAATGTGTTTTTGAGAACACAAGAGAAATGGAGAAAGTATTCATAACTACCTTCCTGAATGTCAGCAGTTTCCTTTTTTAAGTCTTTATCAGTCTGCACAAGCAAGAGTTCAGGATGGGTAATTAACACACTTTAATTTTTTCAAATAAAACTGGAAGAGCCTCCCTGGAAGGTAAAGGAATCTATTGAGCTACAGGTGATTTCTTACCTTGGAACAAATGTTATTAATATATTTATTCCTTTAAAATATTTCTACCTGTCTTTTGAGTAAAACTATAAAAAAGAAAACTGCTTATATCTTTTAAAACAAAATGGCAGTAATGTAATAAATATGATGTATAAATAAAAGAGCAACTGCAACTATTCAGGCGCTGAACACAAAGTGGTTTAATAAAAATAAACAATGTACCAGACACCACTTAAACGACATCACAGACCTAAAGACAAAAAATTGTCTTTACCTAGTACTGAGAAATATTAAATTTGGTGTCAAATGTAAAAGAAGGCAAACTGGATACAAAACCGAAATACAGGTAATCTTCAACTTACAACCACAACTGAGTCCAAAATTTCTGTTGCTAAGTGAGATATTTGTTGTAAACAAATGTCTCACTTAGCAATAGAAATTTTATGACTTTGCTTGTCGGAGTTGTTAAGTGAATCACTACAGATGTTAAGTTAGTAACATCTTAAGTATATCTGGCTCCCCCATTGATTTTGCTTGTCAGAAGATGACATGATTCTCAGGACACTGCAGCCATCATAAATAAGGGTCAGTTGCCAAGCATCTGAATTTTGATCACACAACATAAAGATGCTGCAACGGTCATGTGAAAAATGGTCATAAATCATTTTTTTAAGTGTTGTAACTTTGAACTGTTGTAAGTCGAGGACTACAGGTGGCAAGCCTATGAAAAGGTGGAGCATTACCTCACATCCATTGATAAACTGAACAATTAGGCAGCCTTGCATGGAGAAAAGGCAATTTTTCATAGTCCCTGATCAGAGATAACTCACAGCTACAATGTTTTGTGATCCTCAAGGTTGCCTCTTTGTCTTCCTCCAATGCCATTGGATCTTGGTGGTTTAATGGTGAAAAAGGTGGGAGTTTAATTACTTTCTGTATCAAAGCAAGAAATATTGGAATAAAAGTACTGAAAAGCTTAACGTCAAAGACAGACCCTCACGCAAAGAGAATTATCTCCCCAAATGTAAAATTCTAGCTTCATCTGCCCTGCCTCTGAAAAAAGATTAATGTAGTTCCTGCTGCTCCTGAAGAAGGTTATATATCATTGTCCTAAAAGATGGACTTTCTAAAATTTAAAGAAATGTCATCAAATAACACCTTATTGCATGTCATTGGCAGCAATGGTTCAGAAAGTAGCCATGAAGTTCTACTTATCCTGAAGATGTTCACTATCTCTTAAAGGAGAAGCTAATCTCTTAAAGGAGAATCCCCTTTTGAGGATTAGTTACATTTTTCTTCTTTATTTTCTCTCTCTTTTTTTTTAATACATGAGACTTCTTTTGCATCCTTGTTCAGGAATATAAAATGTAGCTGCCCATTTACCAATAGTTTCCAGGGGGTATGGATTTTTGAAAAATGATCTGCATCCTTTCAACAGCCTAAATCTATCAATTACTAGCATTTGGGGCCATGGAATGGTGGGTGTTAACCGTCTCAGGTAGAAATATAACCAGATGACTAAATCAACTTTATTGTAAAGCTATATTAACAGGAAGTTACAAATCTGAAAGTACAAATCACCACCATCTCCTTTACAGCCTGAGAGGTTATGGAAGCTCCCTTCTGAGCCTTTTTCTTCATCCATTTTGCAGCTGTCAGTTACGCCCTCTCTTATCTAGACATTCTTTAGGTAGTATCACTTCATCCCAATTTTCTAGGTCTTTTTTATATGGAGAACCTGAGGGCAGCACAAGTTATATTCACATTATTTTCTCCTATCTCAAAGACAGGAGGAAGGAACAATAATGTTTCTGTGTGGTTAGTATGACTCTTCATTCTTCTTAGGAAAATTCTTGTTCAGTATCCAGTAAATCTAGAGGTAGAAAACATTTTTTTAAAAATAACTAAAAATTTACCTTAAAATTAACTGCTGAAAACTCTACCTTATTGTGTCTAATGGTCAGGCTACCCCAGTGGGAACTCCTCTGATATGGCAGCCAATGACAACACTACTGAGGAAGGAAAGAATCTGGAATGCCCCATGCCACTGAAAATAGAATTGAAAAGGCCTCTTAGTTAATTTATCGAATTCATTCTTGATTGTGAGGTACTGCTTTGTCTGCAATTAAAGGACTATTAATGAAAACTACATTGCAGTTTGTGCTTGCCTCTGATGTTCCTAATGCCCGCCAATAGGTTCAGCTCAGGACCCATTCATGAGGCAGCTGGGCTCCTCGGGAAGCTGTTGTTTCAACTTCATTTGCCAAAAGTGTGAAAGTCCAATTCCCTATTGCCTTTCTATGCTCTGTTAATTGCATATATTTAGCTCTTGAAGAAAGAATAACTTAACTTCTAATTTTGTAAAGAAACAGATCCAATCTTGGTTATTTTACCATGAAAGTCTTCGATAGGACTCTGTTTTCTAAGGAGACATTAATGATTCTAAAACTAATATTCATTGTTTGAAAAGCCATAGCAGCCTTGGCATTTACTTAACCTTTTGTCTCATGTATGAGGCTGTGGCGGCCTAAATCCATTTCTTAATTAGTATCTTCTCTCTGCGTCTCCATTGTCTTTTTTTCTCTCTCTGACTTATACACACACACACACACACACACACACACACACACACACACACACACACACAGAGTCTCTCATTCATTTTTCCCCTCAAACTGACATAATTTATTAAACAATCTGCATATCACTATTAGAAAAAGAAACTCTGGAAATAAATTGTAGGAGGCAACTTGTGTTCAACATATCTAAGTCCTTCACATTTTCTTTTTTTAAAAAAAGATATAATTATGGAAGAAAGGGGGAGATAATATAGGCTAACCAAGCTTCGTGACTCCTTAGTGGGAATTGCATAGCCAATAAAATTGGCAATGCTGGGTGAACAGGAAGAGATTAGTCCAATGCACCTAAAGATAGTTATATGGGGAAAGACCAAAGCAAGCCATGCAACAGAATATTCAAAACAATATATTAAAATATTCAAATCAATTAACAATAACATTTCTCATAAAATAGCTATATTTTGTTGCCTGCTTTTCTAAGGGCAGATAGACTGAGGAGCAAACACAGGACCCAATAGAAAATATTTGATAGTCAGGGAGAGAGAGAGGGGGGGGAGGGGGGGGAGAGGGNGGGGGGGGGGGGGGGGAGAGGGAGAGAGAGAGACCTTTCCCACTTGCTGAGAACAGGGCATCATCAAATATGTTTTCCTTAAAAAAAGTTAAGTTGTTTAACACTACATTAAGAAACTAATATTTTGGGAAGAATTGCTAGGGAAAGGAATACAATTTCTATGTCAGTTTCCAATTGATAGTTCCTGGAGATCTGGTTACCTGGCTAGTTATCTTATTTGGCTGTCAATCACCTGCGGACCACTAAATAGGAACTAAATCCATTGTAAAGGATCTTGATGTTCCCATTATCTGTAGGGCTAAGAAAGAAAGGTTAGGCAGGGCATTTGGTTACTTTTGACTGTCTGAGTTTGAATGACATGCTTATATAACGAATTAGAGACTTCATGACTGTATTTGCACCAGTTGGTTGTTTCAGTAACTAGGTTAAGCATATTGTCTGCACAAACCATTCAGGATTAGAGGTAAGCATACTTTTTTTTTCAGAATTCTCTATCAAACAGACAATTTCAAAAGAATTATTACAAGAGAAGGAGCAATTTGTAATGTCTTCTGTAGGATTGATTGAAGGTGGGATTGATTGAAGGGTGTCTGAAAATTGCTGGAGAGAGAATGTTAAAGTGAAAAAGAGAATATTCCCCTCACTATTGTGTATGTACAAATACCACAATTCAGACATGGGTATTTTGTTGAAATGTACCCTGTGGAAAACTTTAAAACATTTTTTTCATCAAAGTGCATGAAAAGTGGAAAGAAATGCAGAATTTCTTTGCCTTGCAGATGCATTATTACACACCAACAATTTGCAAATTATATTCTGAGGCAATCTGAAAATAAAAAATAAAAAGTCATGAAGAATGGATGAAAGAATTAAATATATTAAGTCTAGAATGAGAAAATTATGGGGACACATGGTAGCTATCTTCAAATATCTAAAATATTATCATGCAGAGGAAGAAGATAAATTGGTTTCTATTGCTCCATTAAACAGAATTAGTACAAAGGCTAGGAATCTCTGATAATTTAGCTTTGTCTAAATATTCAGAGAAATGTCATAATAGTGAGAACTATGTCCTTCCTTCCTTCCTTCCTTCCTTCCTTCCTTCCTTCCTTCCTTCCTTCCTTCCTTCCACAAATAACTCAAGGTGACAAACATCCCCAAAAGTCCTTCCTCCTCCTATTTTTCCTCACAAGAAGCCTGTTAGACGGGTTGGGCTGAGAAAGAATGACTGGCCCCAAATCACCCAGCTGGGATTGATGAGTTCTCTTTCCTGAAAATATTCAAGGACAGGGAATAGATTATACTCATGCTTTCAAGATAAACTGAGACTATATCTCCCAGAAGTCTAAGACACTAAGCCCAAAAATTGATAGGGATCTGCACTGATTAGTACTTCGGATAAAATGAACTCTGAGTTCCCTTTCAGTGTCATGGTTTCATCATAATGTATATGCATATTCCATTGTTGCTAGTCAGAGTTAGACAAATAATTTGACGTGCAGTAGTTTCTAAGTGTAATTTCTAAGTCTTTTTCTCAATTCATTTAATAAGTAAAATTAGGAATCAGACTCATGATCAGCATAAATAAATGATTCCAGAAGTGGAAAAAAAATACATCTCCCCAGTATCATCTTTAAAGAGATACCAAATGTTGTGTATAGGAATACTTCAAATACTTAAATCCAATTGGCCGAAAAGGCGCAATCGGATTAAGTCTGCCGAATTGGCCGCCTAATGGCGGGAAAGCTCAAAGAGCTGTCATTGGCCATAAGCCGCGAGCGTCGCCATAAAAAGGACTGCTGCGGCTCCAGCAAATGCTGTTCTGTTACAAGTCACTAAGAGTTTAATAAAGAGCTATTTGTTTGGACCTCCTGTCTCACGTACCTTCTTTTCAGAACAGAACACTGGCGACAAAGGTGGATCATCCTAGAAGAGCGAGACCAAAGCACGCGGCATCAAGAACGAGCAACCACAAAGGCCGGTAGCAATGCGCCGCACAACACGCCGTTCAACCCAGCCGAAGAAAGATTGGGAGTCATACACTGACCGCTTTCTAATGTTCCTGGAAAGCAACGAGGCTGTAAGAATAACCAACCAGAGGAAGAGAGCTGTATTCTCACACGCATTGTGGCCCTGCTGTTCTTAAAATGGCCAACGGCATTAGCCAAGCCGTGGGACGTAAAACAGATGAACATGGCCAGAAGTAAACCGAATGCTCAGAGCCCATTAAGTGCCTGTGGTCTCCAATCTCATTAAAAGGCATGAATTTTATAAGAGAGATCAACGAGAAGAACGAGAGCATCGAGATTTCATAGCAGCCCTGAGAGATATCGGAGGAGCCTGTGAGTTTCTCAACATGGAACGACTTCTACATAGAGACCACGTGTTCCTCCGGTTGAAGGACACTACACTCTAAAGCAAGCTACTGAACAGACCAAATATACCACAGTGGCTGAGGCCATCGCAGAAACCACGCCGCTGAAGCAGCCAAGAAATCTGCAGCCACCATGCGCCAAATGAACTCAACAAATCCAGCCCACAGAACCAAACTCGAAAAAAGAAGGTGAAGGAACACAAAAACCCACCTGTGACTGCCCACCACGAAGACCTCGATTCCCGAGTGATACTGATGATGACAATGAAGACATCCATAGGCTTCAGTTGGAAAAGAAAAATGGTGGAAAAAAGAGGAAGGACATGAGATTCCAGTATGCTGGATGTGGAGGGGACCACCTGCATTCCAAATGCAGATTTCTGGACGCCATCTGCAGATTTTGTGAAAAACAGGGGCACATTGCAAGAGTCTGCTGGAACAAAAAGAGCTATAGTCCAAAAAGATGCGGCAGCACCCCCCCTCCCCCAGAAACAGAGATAGACAACCCAGAAGCCGGATGGAGCCAGGAGAACAGAAGCGGCGAATGAATGACAGAGAAGAAACAATCCAAACATAATCATAGGAATATCAGGGCAACAAACACAAAAAAGGTTCAAATAAACGTAATAATCGAAGGGAAGCCCTGTGAAATGGAAGTGGACTCTGGATCATCTGTCAATGGTATCATGGAACACCATCAGAAATTTGATACCGGACATAAAGCGAAGAGGACTGGAACAGCAAAGCCTAATACTCAAAGAGTACCAGGGAAACCGATCCGGGTAGTGGGTCTTGGACATTCCTAATAGAATTCAAAAACCATGCTGAAATACTTCCTCTGACAATCATCGACCGTGATCACCGAGCCTGCTGGGAATCGAATGGTTCGCACCCCTGGGAATTGGAGTGACAGGAATCAACAGCGTCGCCGGACCAATTGGGAGGAGAACTGCTGAAGAGTTCCGGGACGTATTTGATGGAACCCTAGGCAAGTACAAGGGGACCCCTATAACATTCAGCCTAGACCCTAAACTAGCTCCCCATCAGCTCAAAGCCAGACGCGTTCCCTTTGCCTTAAAGCCAAAAAATAGATGATCAGCTTACAAACTCATCACACACAGGGTGTTAGAGCCAATCGACCATGCCAGATGGAAACTCCCATCATAACCCTTAAACCAGATGAGTCGGTGCACCATCTGTGGTGATTATAAGGCCACCCTCAACTCATGCACTATAGCACAAGCGGCGTACCCAGTTCCAGTGATTCAACATCTGTTGCATTCATTAAGGGGAGGAAAATATTTCACGAAACTTGATCTCATGCAAGCATATCAACAGCTGCCAGTTACCCTGAAACTGCCAGAGCACAGACTATAGTCAGCACAGAGGGGCATTCAAATGCAACAGACTTCATTTGGCGTTAGCGTTTGTCCCGCGCAAATGGACTAAATGGACTAAAAGGGTCCATTCCACTTTGACGACGTATTAGTATCAGCTAACAAACAACCAACTAGAAGGATAGACTGAGAGCAGTCCTGCAGAGATTCAGGGAAGCAAGGCTTAAAGTCAAAAGAGAAATGTCAACTAGCCACTAATCAAGTCGAATTCTTAGGCTTATCTTATGGATGAAAAGGGGATACACCGCACTGAAAAAAAAGAAAAGCAATTAAAGACAACCACCGCAGACTAAAAAAACAGACTTACTAGGCCGTTCTTCAGATTTCATTAACTTCTACATGTCTCCTGCCCCAAAGCAACCGTAGCAGAGCATTACATTGACTACAGAGTAAAAAACTGTCCCTGGAAGTGGGGCTGCCTGAGAAACAGCAGGCATTCCAAACCACACTCTAGGCTTATTAAACTACAAGATTCACTGTTTTTAATACATACAGGCAACACTCTCTCACTGATGTCACCTGTGATGTATCACTCTTTGGAAATTTGGGCCATACGTGCCACAATCTACAGACCTGCAGGAGAACTCCAATGCCCTTCTATTCCAAAATGCCTGTCAAATCTGAAAGAACTACAGCCAACTTGACGAAAGCCTCGCCATCATATAGCAGGCGTCAAGCACGAATCACGAATACCTATCATGGTAGGCATTTTCTATCATACACAGAACACCTACAAACCGTAAGCTCGCGGAATTCTGGCAGGGAGCAAACCTAACCGCCAAATCCCTATTGCCTAAGAATGACGAGATGGTCAGCAATTCCCTCGGCTGCATACAATTACAGCCTCATCCATTGACCAGGAAAAACCATCATCCAGCAGTCTTGAGCCATTCCCCACTGCCCGACCCAGCTCCACACACATCACCACTCTTCAGATCAAAGACATGGCCCCGAATCTGCCCACTAACTCACGGCAACATCCTGCTAAAGCTACCAACGAAAGAACTGCTGACAGCCTGCAATTCTGCAATTGGATAGGTAGGGCTGGCCGGACTAGGATACGCCACGCGCACAGCACATTTAAAAACCTTTTCCGGCACACGGCAAGCTGAATGTCCCTTGAAAAGGGTTCTATACCGTGGGGGACGTGGTAATTCCCACAAAACAATTGCAGGAGGAAGTATTGTGCATGTTTGCACGAGGGACACTCGGGCATAGTCAGAATGAAAGCCGTGGCCAGGAGTTACGTCTGGTGGCCGGGCTGGACAACAGACACTTGAGAATGGGTGGTTCACATGCCATGACTGCCAGAAATCAAGGCCCTACCTCCCTCCTTGCACCAAGTCCTGAATGGGGAAACTCCCAGAGGCCCATGGTCGCACTCCCATAATGATTTTGCTGGGCCAAACAAAAAGGGAAGCACTTATTTAATTATTGTTGATGCTTTAATTCAAACTGGTTAGAGGGTTATTCTTATGGCAATCCACAACTTTGAGCAGTCATGAAAACAATAGAACACATTTTTGCTAACACATGGACTGCCTGAATGTAAGTAGTTATCCTTGCCGACCATAGCCCCAGTTTACCGCCTAGTTTCAAACATAACCTAGCGCATCAAGGCATCCGACATGCCCTAGACAGCGCCGGTTCATCTGGCTTCAAAATGGATGAGCCTGAAGGCATGGTCGTGATTCAAAGAAACCCTACAAATTGGGCACTGGGAGACTTCAGGTAGACTAAACAAACCTAGTTAACAAACCAGTTCAGCATATCACCCCAGCACAACCACTAAAAAAGCCCAGCAGAACTCCTTATGGGCAGAAAATTGTGGCTCCTACTAGATAGGAGTTCACACCCACCTCACTCTGACACGACCCATGATTCCTCGAGTAAATAACCGCTTCTTTACCAAGGAAGACCTAGTTCTATGTCAAAATCTTAACCAGGGCCTTTACTTGGCTTCCATGCTACAGTTTACACAATTTACTGGCGGCCCCCCGGTCTTCCGGCTTACAACTAGAAATCGGCCGGCAGAACATTGGAAACTGACATCATCGGATTCGCAGCACTTCGCTCTAGGCATATTGGCAAATGCAGATCACAACCTCTACACCTAGCCGAAAGCACACCGCCGCAAATGCCCACCTCTCCATACCACACACATCCCAAAAACAACCGCAGGGCGGGTAACACAACAACAAAAATAATAAAAAGGGGAGAGATAAACCACCAATAACACGAACAGAAAAAATCACCCAACACAAAGCCCGAATCAGAACCCTCTGATAAACAAAAGAGCATTTACCCATGGACGACCTCCGGAGAAGAGACACCGGTGGCAAGAGAACAAAGTGCAGGCCTTCAGGCAAGAGACAGCCAGCCAGCTCGACAATCCCGGACAGGAACTAGGAGGGAGCCGGCGAAAGCCAACTCACCAGCCCAAGAGACCACAGGCAGCGACGCCCAGCAGGCTGACTCACACTTCCAGAGGTTCCATGGAAGAAGACATGGAGAAAAGCCAATCCTGAAGACCACTCTGAGACTGAGCTGCACAGGTCAAGTAGGACCCGCAAAAGCCCCACCTACCTATGTGACTACATTACGCACGTTGGACAAAACCAAGAGGGGAGGGGTGTTGTTTATAGGAATACTTTAAATACTTAAATCCAATTGGCCAAAAAGGCACAATCAGATTGGCTGTATAAGTACTGCCGCAATTGGCCGCCTGATGGTGAGAAAGCTCAAAGAGCTGTCATTGGCCGTAAGCCGCGAGCAGCCCCCATAAAAAGGGCTGCCGCAGCTCCGGCAAATGCTGTTCTGTTACAAGTCACGAAGAGTTTAATAAAGAGCTGTTTGTTTGTAACTCCTGTCTCGCGTACCTTCTTTTCAGAACAGAACAATAATCATAATCATAATGATGCAGATAACAGATAATTAGAGTTGGAAGGGACCTGAAGAAATTATCAAGTACTTCCAACAAGACTTCATAAAATCCAGAGTTCCATTCACCCCCATTTCCATTTACCCCCATTAACAACCAGCATGCATTGTGCTACAAATGAATCTGTATTTAATGCAAATCAGGAATGCACCAAAGATTCATCCCAGTTTCCATTGTGACAGCTCAGCAGTGAGATTTAAAGGTTGGGGTGCACAAAGTATTGAGATGCAAATCAGTCTCTGCTCACAGCCTCCTGCTGTGGTCCAAATTTGGTAGAGATCAAGTTCGGCTGCCTCTGATGAGGAATTTGTGATCCAGCCTTTGCTGGGATTCACAAATGAGTTGCAGCCACAAGTATCATTTTCAACAATATAATTGTAATGTAGGAGATTAAAGTTTTCACTAAAGACAGTCTGCCTGGTCTCCCATTATATTTGCCTAGGTGCATGTGAGTGTTTTTTGTATCGTTACCAGAGAGACTCCTGTAGACAATGCAGTTGTGTACATCAGAGCTTACTTGCTCAGAAATATACACTCCTTGAATTATAAACATTTCATGATTTTCTCTCTTTTTTTTTTTTAATATGCAGATGGTAAAATACTGGCTTTGATGAACTCGTTTGGGACTTCTTGAAGGAAAAGTGCCATTACACTATTAAAAACAAAAGAATAAAAACAGGCTGCTTAAAAGAAATACTGTGAAGAAGAAGCACATTTGTTAATTATTGCTGAAAATTTCAGGTAAGAAATAACCAGTTCAGACACTCACAATATAAAATTGTCTCTGGCTGTCTGGACTGTCATTTGCAAATCCCTAATATTCTCAGTCTCCTCCCTATCCACCACACATACATTTTAATGGTTCCAAAAAAAGAAAGCCTGCAAACCATGTAATAATGAAGTAAAACTTAACATCATCTGGAAAATGGATTGACAGCCCTGGAGATGGGAAGTTGTTTATTTTTTTTTAATCTTCTGAAAAAAAGGGAGAGAAAAAAAAAAAGACTGCACAGCTGCTACTGTGGAGGTGACAAAGCTGTACCCAACTTTCTGGAAATCTTTCCTTGGTCCAATAGCACCAAACACCATTTCATTCCCCCCAGCATTTTATACCATGGGGCTTGCCCCAAAATATATCTCAATTCTTGGCAGTCTCCACTTTATTTTTCACTGCATATTTTCCATATGTGACTTTGACCCTATCATTTTCTTATAAGTAATGCAGAAGACCAATATCTACAGTAAAATTAGGAGCCAAGCTAATAAGTATACAACATGTGAGGTGCAAATATGTGAAATATCAGTGAAAATCAGGGGCACAAAGCCAGAGCCCTGGAACGTCAGTTTCAGCAAATATATAACAGTCTATAGCTTATAATGCAATATTTGCATAGTTCACACATAATGCAAAAAAAGCAATATTTTTAAGCCATGATTTATTCAACAAACCATAACAACCTGACTTTCATAACACTATGTCACAGCGGTGGTGGCTCCACACCTTAACATTTAAAGCCTGAAACTGCATTATAAGAGGATGAACCATTGTTTCTGTCACTGATTGTTCTGAATGAAGAGTTTGTAAAACTAAAATGTTTGAGACCCCAGCTATATTCCTGATGTCTGTTAAGTCCTTCAGAACAGACTTTTGGGCTTGAATCTGTAAATGATTCCATACCATACATCTGACTGGGGCTTGGCTCCCTTTTCTCCTGAAAGAGGCTAAACAGACTGATAGGATTTTTTAAAATTTCTCTTGACTTTTTCTGAGATGAGTGGAATCTCTGGTTGCCCAGGAACTCATTACTTTGTCCTTGAGATACTATATCTGCTGTTTATATTGCAGACAATAGTCCTTTGAGTGGTGTTCATGGACTAAACTTACAAAAGTAGCTAAGGATAACAGAATGTGAATAGTCCGAAGCCAAAACTAATTGGAATTATTATTTTTAATTAATCAGATTAAATGAAAAAGAGTTAAGATAATTATTTCCCATATTTTCTTCTGTCATATTAAAAATTATAATTCTGCATCATGTTGGGGTAGTGGGCTCATGGTTCCTTTATGCTGAGAGATGATTAATATTTATTCAATTATATACCACATGTAAGAGCCCTATTGGATGAGACTGATAATTTGTCTAGTTCAGCGTTCTCTTTCAAGTGGACAGCCTTATGTTTTCAGAAACTTACAAATGAGACCTGAATGTTTCCTCTTTTGAGGAAAACATGCTGGCAAATGGAAAAAACTAAGATTGTTGGAGAATAGGCATTCTAGCCTAGAGGGACTGGGCCTGATTAAGCCAGTGTCCAGTTCCATCTAAAGGCTTATCAGCCTGGGTTTGTTCATTTTTTTTCTGGGGGTGGGGCAGCTTGGCCTATAAGTTCATATCAAGCTCTTTTATTGGAGACTCTTTTAACAATCCCCCCCTCCATTTTCCCTTTTAAAGAAATTTCCCCTTTCTCCTTTCATTTTGATACTCTAGAACCCCTAAAAGGTCCCAAAATGCAAAAGGGGGGTTTATTATACAGTTAAAAATGAGAAGGCCATATGGGGAAGCCATGGTCGTAAGGAGAGGATTGCTAACAAAATCTCAGCCTGTGGCTGTTTTTAATTTATTTTTTGTTTTATGTGCAAAGAGAAACTTGGCCTTGAGAGTCTGGCTAATATCAGGGACTGGAATTTTGTAGATGTTTAATCAGAGGCCATTTTGCAGTGCAGGAGGGGTTGAGGGGAACTGTTGCAGATCTGTTCTTGTTTGCTTTTTTGTCACCGCGTCTGGCTTTCCTTAAGCAACTTTACTCCCCCTTTCCCGCCCCCCCACATTTGCCAAGGCTGAGCCAAAAGCTTGATTTCAATTTACACAAGACAGGACACAATGCATTTCTCCAAAGTGACTTTATTTAGCTTATACTATATATATTCATTCTTCCCATATCCACACAGTTTGCAGGCTACCTCCTATTCTCTTAAAAACCACAGATGCCATTTGCAATTTAAAACCATGCCGTGAATTCAGCATTCCTAGTAGATCCACTGATAGTTTATGACCCATCATAGCTGCATGAAAGGCATTTCATATATTTTGGGTTGGAGGAGATTTTATTTCTTTGTAAATCTCTACGTATTTTCGCACATGACATTAACATGCAAATAATGGAGACAAGCCTAGTTTTAATTGCCCTTCCAATGATATGGGAGGTGTTGCTATTAGAGCAAATTAGCTTTCTGCAGCCCTGACAACTCTCATGGTTCTGCCGTGAGTCTCACGATTTTTTGTCATGTCTCACAGTCTCACGACAAGGCTCCTCAATCTCACGCCAAATTTAAAACGCTTTTTTTTTTCAAAATTTGGGGGTCGGCTTATACGCGCATAAATCTGATTCTCACACAAACGACATGACGCCACTTCTCAGATCACGCAATATCGATATTACCATACAGTCATATATACATACAGCACATTTCTTTTTACTCTGGGTGCCTCCATTTTGCTTTTTCTACCACCGGATATAACATGCTCTGATTGGTTAGTTATTCACGTGACCGTGAATCTCACTATTTTTTTATAGAATCTCCAGATTTTTTTTCATGGGTCTCCAGATTTTCCTTTATCAGGGGTTGGCAGGTCTGTTTCTGTCAACTTCAGACTTTCCACAGATTCCCATGATTATGGTTTAAATCAGAGAAATAACAGGCATTATTTTGTGTCCAATGCTATCCCACCAAGAAACTTTTCATTTTAAGGAGATCTTGAACTCTGTCCCTTTCTACTTTCCTTCTATCTGTGGGTTTCAAGAAATATTGCTTCCATAATCTCACAATCTAGAAGCAGATTTGAAAAGGGAATTAATAGCATGAACACCAAGGAAGAGAAAGTTCTCATATAATTCCCTGTAACTGCAGGTAATGAAGCAGCCATATTTGCATAGTAATGTGCCCTATCCAGACAAGATTAGTATAGGACATACTTTCTTCAGAAATCATTTTCCTGCATTTGGTCCAGACTCTTTATTCTACACTTGGTAACATCTTCTAAGTATTTCTATCATTTGATGTGAGGAAGACAGGAGATTCAGAAGACCTGTTTAGCCACATTAGTCCAGCTATTGAATGGCTTGCTGAGAAAAGCATTTTTGGGAACTCCAGAAGAATCTTAATTTGCTTTGGTACTCCAAAACCATTTAAACAGGTATGGGAAGGACATCAAGTCACTCAGGGATGGGATTCAAATTTTTTAACAACTGGTTCTGTGGGCGTGGTTTAGTTGGTGGGTGTGGCTTGGTGGTCATGTGACTGGATGGTCATGGCTTGGTGGTCATGTTATTGGCTGGGTGTGGCCAACTCAATATCACTCACATCGAGGCATGCATCTCCTCGCCTGGCCTCTCATGACTGTGGGAATGCTGCAACAGTTGTAAGTGTGAAAAATGGTCATAAGTCACTTTTTTCAGTGCCATTGTAACTTTGAATGGTCACTCCACACAAGCAAAGTATCATCAAAGGAAGGGAAAAAACCCAGAGAAGTTCCTGAGACAGGAAGTCTAATCCTGCCAAGAATGTAATAAGGGTTCCCAGAGAGGCAGTTTCTGTAAGCAACACCAGAATGTTTCCTTCCTGCCTTCCTCACAGGATTAGGCCGGTAATTTCTTCTAACAACCAGTTCTCATTGCTTAGAATGTTAACAACCGGTTCCAGAAAACAGGTGCAAACTGCTAGAATCCCACCCCTTAAGTCACCCCCCCCACATATTATTTTCACTTCAATCAATACAAAAGGTTTAAAGAAACAAATTAGACTCTAGACAAATATTAAAATTCAACACTATAATTAGGTGAAGAGTCCTCCCAGTCTGAACTTAATCTGAGATCTCTTTAATCAGTCACCATGAGTGAGTAGGCAGAAATATAATTTTTCCAAATAAATAAATAAATAAATAAAGATCAAATAAAGGGGGGGGGGAAATGGGGCTTTTCTCAAAGAAATCAACAAATGCTAAACAATGAAACTGAAAAAGGATGTTGATTGCAAAAGCACACTCTCAAGGAATGCTAGCTCAGGGCAACTTCTTGGAATTCCTAGGATTTCACACACTTTCAAGGAACAATGGCAAGGTTTCTCTATCTAAAGTGTTTTAGAGCAGGATTTGGGTTGTACACCTCCAACAATTGGCTCTGCATTTTGTGCTCTCCAAAATAATCATCTTTGGTTTAAAGCCACTATTTGTGTATTTAATTCATAGTTTGGTAATGAATCTGATAAGATTTGTTCTTTAGGAGCATTGTATGCCAGTGTTTTTCCAGCTTGGCAACTTTAAGATCTGAGGACATCAACTCCCAAAATTTATCAACAGCATGGGGAATAGTCATTCATTTGGAGAATTTCTGCCTTGTGTTTTTTTTTTTCTAAATATCATTCCTGCAATTTTACTAATATATTCTCTAGTTCTATCTTTGTATCTGAGTTCATTTGTGTGTGTTCATGTGAACGCAAATAAAGAGGTTTGAGTTCAGGTGTGAATTAAGCCCTCTCTTCTGCTCTGCATTTTCTTTTTCTTTTCCCATTTTACTTCCCATCTTTTACCTCCTCTCTTTTCACCCCCTTCTAAATTTCCCACATTTTATCTTCTGTCTACTTTTCACTAGCTCTCATTTTCTTCTTCCATCCTATTTTACCTCCCCCCCCCAAAAAAAATATATTGTCCATGCCATTCTTTCTTCTACACTCCAGCAATCCTTCTCCACTTTGTACACATACCTTTCTCTGCTCCTCTCCTACTTTACTTTTCCATGCTCTGCCAATTCCAGCCAATTCTACCTGGCAAAAAAAAAACACAAGGCAGAAATTCTCCAAATGAATGACTATTCCCCATGCTGTTGATAAATTTTGGGAGTTGATGTCCTCAGATCTTAAAGTTTGCAAATGTGCAAAACAAATAAGGACAGATAAGCCAAGAAAAGGACTGCAACTTCCCTCCATCAAGTGACACTTTAGGCCTTGCAACTTAGCTGATTAAGGTAAAGATGTGAACAACCAAAACTGGTTGTCCCTGTCATGTCTAATTTGGTCCTATGATAGTCACCTCATTTTATTTTTTTTAATGGTCCCAATTACAGCACCTGTCAGATTTTGAGTTTTTCAAACTGCACCTTGTGTGTGAAGTATTAAATTTGGCAAGAGAATATACAAACAGTGTTTCCTTAAGATCATTTATCAACAAGCTGAAGATTCTGGCCACAATTCAAGGCAGTTATGAGCATATTTAAACCTAATAATTATAAAGAGCTTCAGGGTTGTTACCCCATATTTGATTATAGCTATTTTTAAAAAATGTTTTGTTTTGTCAAATTTTCATTCACAGTTAATTGCAGAAATGAAAAGTTCAAAAAGTGCAATAAATTATTTGTGACTGAAAGATTCAAACTTGACCAGTTTGGGACTTTTCTGGCAATTTGCTACTTATTAGCATTGATGAATGAAATAGGCATACATACCAAATCAATAATCAGTTTGCAAAAGTGGTCTCCCAATTGTGAGCACGAGGCAACCAGTTGAAAGACTATATGATAAAACCTCAATTATTTATTTGTAGCATAAGGTGTGATTAAAGAAATATTAAGCAAAGCTTAAAGCCCCTGTCACACAGCACCAATGGATGGAAAGAGGATGTAAAATGAAGAGAAACACTTGCCATCCGTTGGTTTGCCACCGTTGGTTAACGCGATGCTTCCGTTCTTGTACTCACTGCCTCCGTTTTTCATCCTCTCTATCCGTCCACAATCTGCTATTGACATTTATCATCCGCTCAAAATGTTTTGAGCTGAACAAAACTTTTTGAGCGGAAAATGTATCCAACGTGTCCATTCTGCATTCCGCTACGCATATGGGGAACATCCATTCTACATCTGTTGTCATCCGTTACGCATCTGCTATATCCGCTAGGCATCCGTGCAACTCAAATCCACTCCAGCTGAAAACAGACACAGGGAGGAAGCGAAACGGACACAGACAGACACGCAGTGTTAGTAGCACAGATGGAGAGAAGGGTGAAGTGGATGCAGCTCGCATACAAGCATTAAAACGGAAAAACATTCCACAGAGGACATATCTCGATATTTAGGATGTATGCAGGATGCCTAGAGGATGCAAAAGGACACATAGTGGAAACCTATATTGCCTATAAAAAGGGAGGAACTCACCTGGATCTCACTTTCAGTCAGCAGCCCTGCTGTGCAGACCTCTTCAGCCTTCATCTGGCTCTTGCTCTTCCACAGCATCCAGTCATCTCCACCATGGATCGGTCACACACTCCTTTTGGTAGCCACCATCGTCTACAAACAGTACGAAGCCATCTACAGGCTCTTTTCACCTGTTCTACACGAAAGAAAGGAGGTGGCCAAGAAGTGTCTGAGCCGAAGATGGATCGCCAGGAAGAGCAGAGTATGGACTGTATAACAAGCTGATGTTGGAGCTGAGGAACGAAGAACCTCGTGCATCAGCAGAACTGATAGAGGATGCGCAGCATGTTTGACGAAGTGGTGGAGCAACTGAGACCCAGGTTGACCAAGGCAAACACCAACCTTCCAGCCCAGCCTGGACCCTAGGCTGAAGGTGGCACTGACTCTGGCCACCTGGCCTCAGGGACCACGCACAGAAACATGCAGTACGCCTGGAGCGGTGCACACACAACACCATCAGCATTGTGGTCAGAGAAGTGGCGCAGGCCATCATCGAAGAATACCTGGAGGAGCTCTTCCAGTGCCCCTCCACCTGAAGAAGGCTGGAAGAAAGTTCAGAGCAGTGGTATCAGAAGTGGAATTTTCCCCCACACCGTTGGAGCCAATCGATGGCAAGCACGTGGCCTGCAAAGCTCCAGCCAACTCAGGGTCCACTTATCACAACTATACAAGGGGCTTTCTTCAAGCATCATCCTCTTCGCCATGGTCGATGCTGAAACAAGTTCCATGTACGATCGATTGCTGCAGGCAACAAGCTCATCTTCAGATGCCCAGGTATACAACGCCAGTAACCTCAAGTTGGGGCTGAATGCAACCTCACCATGGGCTTCCCAGATCCAGAACCCCTGCCCAACGACACACAAGATGTGCCCTACTTTCATCCTGGGGGATGACGCCTTCTCTCTCTCAGAACCTACCTCATGAAGCCTACACTTCCAGATGCCTCACCCGTGAAAAGAGGATCTTCAACTACAGGCTCTCCAGGGGCAAGGCGGCTGGTGGAGAACGCCTTTGGCATCCTAGCCAACAGATTCCAGGTACTTTCTCACCACCATGCAGCATCACCCACAGACCGTTGAGGAGGATCGTGGAAGCTTTGCTGCATTCTGCACAATCTCATGCGCACCCGCTACCGCAGTGGTTGTAGAACAGGCTCCGTGGACCTCCGACAAGGCAATGGGACATGGAGCCTGGTGAATGGAGGCAAGGGCGAAACCTCATAGATACTGTGGATGTGTAAGGCCCAATAGAGCTTCCAGGTGAAGGGAAGAAGCAGCACAACCTCCTGAAACACTTGTGCACTCCCCAGCTGGAGCATGTGGAGTGGGCAAGACAGGATGATTGATGCTTAATGGATGCTTCCTTCAGCCTGCTCATCACACTGATGAGATTGGGCCATGTTATGTTGGGTGGGCCTACAATGAACAGGGCATTTAAATAAAGAGTTGTGTTTATGTTGAAAGTGTGGATCAATGATTACATTGTTATTGATAATAAAGGTCAAAGGTGTGGCACCTGGGAGGGTGGACCATACACTCCCACTATGCTTGCACTGGAGGTTTATCTATCCCACAGCTATTACCGCATCCACAGGTATCCCTGCCCATCCCACAGCTATTACCATCCCAAAGGTATCCTGCCCATCGCCACAGCTTTACCCATGCCCAAAGGTATCCCTGCCCATCCCACAGCTATTGCCCATCCCAAAGGTATCCCTGCCCATCCCATAGCTAGTCCTTACCCATCCCACAAGCATACAAAGGCTTAACCATTTCTAAAAGTTTCCACCAAGACTTTATTTAATAAAATAAAATGAAGCAAGTGTGTGTGAAGCAAAGATAATCTTTATTAATAAAAAGCTGTAAAAGCAAAATGACCCAAGTGTCCCAAGCAAAGATAAGTCAACAGGTAGCCACCCAGTCTCTGGCACTCTTCTCAGTCACTCTGAGGCATGCCCATAGTCTCAGGGGTGAAGGGTCCAGGTGCTGTGGGAGATGGCTGCTGCTGGAGTGCTGGTCTGAGGTGCCATTGGGGTGCCTGACCCGAAGAGGACAACAGGGGATGGTGTGTGGAGGAAGCTCTCAAGAGTAGCTGGCTTGAGTCCTGTGATGTTGAGAAGCCCCTTCCTCCAGGACATGGTGTGTCAGTCCCAAGACCAATGACAGATGTTCTGAGGCCGGGCTTGGTGCTGTGGGGTGGAGGAAGGAGGAGTGTAGTGGGGATGTCTGGTCTTGCAGCTGAGCGAGGGTGAGTGTGGGTGGCATCTGTTGGTGTGGGTGGCATCTGTGGCATGGTGTGGCATCTGTGGCATGGGTGGCATGGGTGGCATGGGTGGCATGGGTGGCATGGGTGGCATGGGTGGCATCAGTGGCATCAGTGGCACCAGTGGCACCCGGTGGCACCGGTGGCGTATGATTGTACCTGTGCCTGGACTGAGAAGGGCTGCCTGTGCTGCTGGAGCTCCTAGTAGCCGTAGCCTTGGGAGGTGAGGGCCTGTGGAAAGCCTTGGAAGGGTAGTGACATCACCTGGGGTGGAGGAGCAGACCTGGACTGGGTGGAGCATGTTCAGGCTGGGTCTGGAGGGTTGTGAAGAAGACCGGTGATCCTGTCCTTGATCACCTGGTACTGTGATTCGGACATGGCCATGAGGGTCTGGTTGACATAGGTGAGAAAGGGCTTGCAGTTGGAGGAATGGGATGTCGGTGTGTACCAGCTGAGAGAGGAGATCTATGCTGCTTCTGATGGTGTCCCTGATCTCCAGCAGGACAGTGTGGCTCTGCCCCTACTGTCTGGGCTCTCTGCCTGCTTTCTGTGGAGGTGGAGCTGGGGTGGATGTGGGTTGGTCTCTTGGTGGAAGTGCCCTCTCCTTGTTCCCACTGCGTCAGTGGGTCCTTCACTGCGCTCCACCACGGGGAGTGCACCTGTCGGGGGGGTCTCCATCGTGGCATGCTCCACAGATACCTGCCTGGACACAGGAGCTGACTCTTGGCCAGAAGAGGACTGGATCTCTGCGGGCTGCCTGAGAGAGAAGGTTGTCAGAGGGGCTGCTCCTTGATGGCAGATCTCACCCTCCAAGAAGCTGCACTTGGCCATCACGTAGTCTTTCGGTCCGTAGCTTGACCGTGGCCTGGCCAAATTTCTTGAGGTGCAGCTTCCTGTACCAGGTGTGCATGTGCTTCCATCAGCCGAGGAGCCCCTCCGAAGTGTAGCCCAGGCTCTCTGCCTTCTCTCTCCAAGCAGCCTGCTTCCTTTTGGTGTCTCAATAGAGCCTGTGTCCCTTCCGCTAAAGAGACCATTCTCCCTCAGCCATTCCAGCACCTGATCCTCATGTTCCTCTTCTATGGAGTATTGCCTCCTCTCCCATTCTCGTTCACGCGTATGCCTCTTCCTCTCCTCTGCAGGGCCATATGGGCCCTCATCAGAGGGGCTTCGAGGTTGTAGGGGCTGCTCCACCACACCACCAGCAGCAGCAGCAACAACAGTAGCAGCAAAAGCGGACCAGCAGCACCAGCAGGACCAGCAGCACGCAGCAGCACCAGCAGCCACCAGCACACCAGCAGCACCACAGTACCAGGATCAGCAGGAGCAGAGTAAGCACCAGCAGCACGCAGCAGGACCCAGGATCAGCAGGAGCAGAGTAAGCACCAGCAGGAGCAGCAGGAGCAGCAGGACCAGGAGCACCAGCAGCACCAGCAGACCAGGAGGAGAACCAGGAGCACCAGCAGAGGACCAGCAGCACCAGCCTGGAGCAGCGCCAGCAGAGTAAGCACCAGCAGAAGCACCAGCACCAGCACCAGGAGCAGCGCCAGCAGAGTAAGCCACCAGCAGAAGCAACCAGCACCAGAGGCAGCGCCAGCAGAACAAGCGCCAGCAGAAGGACCAGCACCAGAAGAGTCAGCCCGAAGCAGCAGAAGCCCCAGCAGAAGCAGAGTCAGGCCAGGGGGTGGGATGGTGGCCCTGTCCTTCTTGCCAGGGCTGGCAGCAGATGGCAGAGGCTTTTCTCTTCTTCCCCATGGTTGTTGGCTGGCTGGAGCTGTGTCTGGCAGCAGGTCTTTCCTCTGAATGGTGACCTGCTTGCGAGCTGCATCCCTTTATATCCACGGGGCTGACGCAATACATCCTCCCCACATGCGCAGTGAATTGCCTTTGCATCTGGTCAACATCCACTAGGCATCCACTCTCTATCCGTTCCTTCCATTGCACGTCCACTTCGGCTATGCTCCCCGAAAGCCCTGTGGATGTGCCATCTGCTTCCCTCCGCTTCCATCGCTAGGCTTCCGTTGAGCATCGCTTACATCTATCCTCCCCACGTCCGTTCCTTTCCGTTGTTGTCCGCTCTGCTTTTGCAAATTCAGGGTACTTTTGAGAGCGGATAACAACGGATGGAACATTTTCTTGTCCGCTGTGTCCTTTTTACGTACGTTTTGCATCCGTCGGCCTATGTGACAGGCCCTTTAATGGTACCATTATGAATGCTTTCTTTACTTTTTTTAACCATGCTCCATGAACATCTCTAATATCTATGTGGCAATACAAAGGTCATTTCAAATGAGCAGAAGTTCTAAGATGATGAAATACACCAAAAAATCTGTTTGATACTGAATCCTGTTTTAGAGAACAGCTTATAAACAGACATACATGCACACAAATATTTTACGATTTCTCCCCAGTATATCTCATTTAAAGCAAAAATGCAGTCTCCAAACCTTTTTTTTTTTTCAAATAACTAATCATTCTTCATTAATATTCATTGATGATTCATCTTTTATAAAATTGTTACATTTCCTTTCAGATTTGCCTAAGTTAGTGGCCATACAACATCTTATAGACTTTTCAGCTGGGTATTAGATCACTATGCACTAATGAAGCATGCAAAAGAAACCACTATATGAATATAGATGACATTCTGGGTAGTATTTGAAATGATCATTGCAGAAATTATGTTTTGTTTACCTCTTTCTTCGACTGTTCTTTCTCTTAAACTATTATACCTCACTGCTATTACAAATGCCATTACAATTTGCTAAACACAGGAACCAGAATTCACATTATCACACTTGCAGAAATGAATACACTAAATCAGTTGGCGCCTTGGCCAGTTACAATTTCAAAAAAATGGCAACCCCACAATTTTAAGATGAGATTGCTATGGCAAAGCTAGTCATAATATGGCTGAGTTACTACCATAAACAATGGATTTAAAGTATTATGAAAATATATGCTTTCTTAAGTTCTGTAAATTATACCAAATAATTCTGAACATCTCTTTTACGAGGCTAATGAATCAGAGGGAATGCTTCCTCACATTATCTGCAATCAGCAGAGAGAAAATGTATTTGGAAATTCATAATTCCTGGATAAATAGCACATATTCCCTTATTAAGTAATGTCTGATTATATCATAGAGAAATTGAAATTAAACTTTTTTTTAAAAAAAAGTCCTGACTTCCATGTGGGAAATTTAGATGGGACTGCAAAGCAAAAGAAAGGAAAGCATGAAGTACGTTAAAATAAGTCTTGAGTTTAATGTTAGCATCACAATCAAAGGGGCTTGTGGGAGGGCAGGCAGTGTTCCATTTTGATCATCCATGTAACAGAATGAGCAAGCTCTTCCTAAGGAGAAACAAGAAAAATGAGCAATGGTAGAGCAGAAAGAGGAGCATGGATTGAAATCATAAGCCAGTTCATTTTGACATGGAATGATCCTGAGCATCCTTCTATATCTGGGATTGGGAACTTTAGATTCCCCAGCCCACTTCTTAAATCTGCAGTTTGATCCTTTATGTGCACTTTGATGTTCAATATCTCTTTTCGCTCCATATATTATTAATGTGCATGGATTAATGCACATGAGTTAAACATCGTACAAAAGCATCTTAAGCCCATGTCACACTGCACCAATGGATGCAAAGAGGATGTAAAACGGACAAAAAAGTTTGCCATCCGTTGGTTAACGGATGTACTCCACGCTCCGTTTTGCTTCCTCTCATATCCATCCAGCATCCGTGCTATGATGTTTCATCCGCTCAGAAAGTGTTTGGGCTGCCCAAAAACTTTTGCATGGAAAATGTATCCAATTGCGTCGCCGTTCTGCGCTCGCTAGGCATCCGCTAGGCATCCGTTCTGCATCCGTTACGCATTCTGCTATATCCGCTAGCATTCCGCTAGCGCAATCCGCGCAACTCGGCATACTCGCTCGTACGACAGGGGAGGAAGGGGAATGACATGGAGACGGATGCAGAACCGGATGCAGAATGGATGCAGAATGGATGCCAAGCGGAACAAAGCGTTTTAAAATTGGAAAGAAAACTGTTCGCAGAGGGGACCTATCTCGGATATTAGGATGTCCAAGATGCCTAGAGGATGCCTAGAGGGATGCAAAAGGGAATCACCTATACTCCATAAAAAGGCACGACAACTCATGCTGCATCTCACTTTCGTAGACCAGCTAGCCCAGCTGTGCAACCTTCTGCAGCCTTCATCTGACTGCTTCTCGTTCCACTAGCATCGCAGTGCATGTCAACCGTGATTAACACAGTCCTTTTGGCAGCCACCATCCTTCCTGGCAACAGTGTCGAAGACCATCTACAGGCGCTCTGTGTAACTTATACGGAAGAAAAAGGTGAGGCGGGTAAGAAGGCGTCTGGGACCGAAGATGGGATCGGGAGAAGAGCAGATACGGGCTGTGACCAACAAGCTGATGGTGGACTCGCAGGAACGAAGACACTCGGTGCATTCGCAAGAAACTCCATGAGATGCCTTCCAGCCATGTTTGATGAAGTTGTGCAGTGCCTGACCCCCCGCAGGGTTGACGCAAGGCAAAACACCAAATTCCGCCCGCCAGCCTGGACGGCCTGGGCTCAAGGTGGGGCACTGAATCACTCTGCACCCACCTGGCCTCAGGACCAACCTGAAGGAGCATGCAGTACGGCGGAGGGTGCCACACAACACCATCAGCATTGATGGTCAGAGAATGGTGCAGTGCCATGTCATGCGGAAGGTAAGAATACCTGGAGGAAGCTCTTTCCAGTGCCCCTCCACTGAAGAAAGGCTGGAAGAAAGTTCAGAGCAAGTGTATCAGAGGTGGAACTTCCGCCCTCACCGTTGGAGCCATCGATGGCAAAGCACGCTGCGCCTGCAAACTCCAGCCAAACTCAGGGTCCACTTATTTCAACTACAATGGCTTCTTCAGGCGATCGCCTCTTCGCCATGCTGATGCTTAGTAACAAGGTTCATGTACATCGATTCTCAGGCACGGGTCCAGCTTCAAGATGCCCAGGTATACAATCCCAGTGTGACCTCAAGGAGGGCTGGAATGCAACCTTCATCATGGGCTTTCCGCAGCATCCAAGAACCCGCCGCGAATGACACACAAGATGTTCCCTACTTCATACGTGGGGGATATTGACGCCATTGCTTCAACTCAGAACCTACCTCAAGTCTGACCCTACAACTCTCCAGATGGCCTTCACCCATGAAGAGACGATGCTTCACTAGCAGGCTGTCCAGGGCAAGGCAGGTTGTGGAGAACGCCTATTGGCATCCTGGCCAAAGGTTCTGCAGGGTACTCTCACCACCATGCGCATACGCCACAGACCATGAGAGGATCGTGGAGCTTGCTGCATAGCTGACACAAATCTCTATGCGCAATCGTTGCCACCTACACCAGTCTTGCAGAAGAGGACTCGGTGGACCTCCAACAACGGCAATGGGACATGGAGCCTGGGAATGGACGGCAAGGGCAACAACTTGATAAGGACACTAGAGGATGTGCGAAGGCCCCACAGAGGCCTCACCGTAGAAGGAGAAAAGCCAGCGTAACTCGCTTGAAACACTGGTGCAATCCAGGTGGAGAGCAGTGGAGTGGCAAGACAGGATGATAGATGATTAATCGGATGCTTCCTTCGCCTGTTCTCAATCAAAACCTGAAAGGGAGCGATTTAATAAGATTGTGTTATGTTGACTTGTGTGGATCAAATCGTACATTAGTTGAGTTCAGATAATAAGGGCCATTAGGTGTGGCATAC